>JAHWFP010134306.1:2027-26544 GCA_023313725.1 Lithobius niger | reverse complement strand
AGCTCTAGAATTACCACAGTTATCCAAGTAGGATGGTACGATCTAAGGAACCATAACTGATTTAATGAGTCATTCGCGGTTTCACCTTGATTTAGCATGAACTTGGACATGCATGGCTTAATCTTTGAGACTAGCGTATCACTACTGGCAGGATCAACCAGGTAGCTAATCACCAACGACCTCCTACGGCAGCATGATGGCAAGCCTTACTGCCAGCAGCCCGCATACCCCGCAACCTTCCGGAGAAGGAGAGCGCGACACACAGACCACAAAGCAAGTCGGCAAGCTATCGGCCACACGCAAGGGCACGTTTTTCCACTACTCAAACAACATCCATCCGAAGCGAAACAAAGCCTCGCATTTCAGCCACAACTCATGAACTCCAGGCCCAAGAGGCCCGAGGCAATCGTTAGGATCGTCTGCATACTCCAGCTCGAACACGGCTCAACATGCTACCCTTGCGTACCCGTCCATAGTCCGAAGACCGACGGAGGAAGCTTGCGGTAGGGCCAAGCCGGACCAAACTCTTTCAGAAGCACATCACCAGTCTCTTTCACCCACAGCCAACACTTCACAGACTCAGAAACGCCCAGCCACAGCCGATATGCCAGTCACTTAATAAGCTCGACCCAGGGCACGGACACATGGAACAAGCACGGTAGGATCGTCTGCATACTCCAGCTTGAACACGACTCAACATGATACCCTTGTGTACCCGTCCATAGTCCGAAGACCGACGGAGGAAGCTTATGGTAGGGCCAAGCCACAAACGTTCGAGCGCTTTCTGCCAGTGCATCACCAGACCCGTTCGCCCACAGTCAACGCATCCCAGGGAACAACAAAAAGCGACAACCACTTCGCCCACCACTCGAGCACTCCCAATCCAAGACGGAGACATGCAAAGCAAGCAAGGATCGTCCACCTACTCGAGCTCAAACACGGCCCGGCATGCTACCCTTGCGTACCCGTCCAGAGCCCGAAGACCGACGGAGGAAGCTTACGGTAGGGCTAAGCCGCTAACTCTTTCAGCAGAACTCACCAGACTTACAGGCCTGCAGCCAACATCATCTCGAATCAGTTCTGAGTGCAAGAGGGACAGCCAGACTACTACGCAAGTGAGTCCAGTCCCAAACCATTTCTAAGCTCATCAGCTATGCCTAGGATACTACCCTTGCGTACCTGCCACGCAGCCAGTGTGCCCGAATCATCCAAAGAATCACAGGACAATCAAAGACCGACAGAGCAAGATAACGGTAAGCCCAGACAAGGCGTCAGTGCTCATCCACAGTACAAGACCAGTCTCTTAAATGCATTCGCCGGCGGTCCGTACACGACACACCCAACCTCTAAGGCCGAAGCCAAAGGATCAAAGGCCCGCCCAAGGATCTAAAGCACAAGAACCGAGACTCCCAAGTCAGGTCACGGCAATGTTGCTTCCAAGCTCAAAGCTCGTCAACAGTTACCATTCCCCGAAATGTAATGCCTCTGGCGCTCAAGTGCTAACACCTTCCGGCGACATCGCACAGCAAGATCAACAAAGCAGCAGGTAAGTCTCAAGCAAATTCTGAATATCGTCCTTTTGTGTCACGCTCTTTTCGGTCACGAGGACGGTCGGTGTCTCTCGTACCGAGCGCATTTGTGGTTTTTGCGTTTTTTCTCCAGGTTTGCCATCACTACTTTGGCAGAACCCCGCTTTCCATTCAGCTTTCAAGCTCTACTTGCCCATCTTACTTTAGTTTATTTCGTACGTGCAGTCACACGGTACCACATAACCAAATCATCTTACAGAACTCTCTCAATCCCATCACTTATGGGTTCAGGCACGCTGCGCCGAAGCGTGGTCAGGAAAACAGCTGCACGAGACAGCTGCCTATCTTTAGTGCATGCAATCGGCAATGTACGGGACACTGCTCGATGCCGTAATTGGCGCCACAGCGCATTTATCCCTCTGTGGTAGGGAAGAACGCAATTGCCTTGCTTTCGGGGTTCCTGGGTGTTCCAGCAAGCAATAAATAAAAAGACATGCTGCCTTTCCTCCGGAGAATTCATCGAGTTCCAAAGTGTACGTAGAAGATGGATATTAGGCAAACCCAGGGATGCCTTCCTTTAAAGTACCCAATCTGGCCTGACCTGCCTGCACCGCCAGTCATGTGCCCGAACCATGCGAACAAGACGTTAACACAGACTGATGATGCTAGCCGACTTCGTGTGCCCTAGCCGAAAAAGTAAACACACTCCGTCATCGTAGCTGCATAGGAGTTGATTGTGTTTTGGTGGATAAGCAACTTGACTAAACCGGAAGTTTAAAAGCGCGGCGTCAAAGGACGTACCGCCACGCCAATCAGCACTCGCGGCCGCGCGATCGGAAATTTACACCCAACGCACTAGGTTTAATCCTTCTAAACCATCTTTCAACATGGCGGAGAAAGCAAACGACGCCTAGTATAATACGGTACTAAACTGGTATAACGGTACTAAATTAGATTTAGTAATTTATTCAATTTTTCTGCTGCTACGACATTTTAACTTGGTTAAACTTACTGTTGTTACAAGAAGATGACTCATTCTACACCGGTTTTATTGCAAATATCATGCATTCATAAGCACCCCGTCTCGTGTTACAAAAATACGATATTTACTTCCCCAACAATCGGCGTTAAGGTTTCGTTCGACTGTCAAACTTTGTTACAAAACACAATGGCACGTAACGCCTGGCAATATACCAATCTCTTATCTTACCTACGTTTGATACATCATAAACAATGTAGTACAGGGCGTATTTCACAGAAAATTCCACCGCCTACGAGCAGATCAACAGCGAATACCTCATGGCGGCTTGGTCAGGCGGAAGTAGCCGACGCGCTTTGTATTCTGGGTACATTCGTGAGTCACGCTTGCCATCGAAGACTACGCACTTCGGCTATGCATTTGAGCTGGGAGTTGCTTATCCATTCAAACACAATCAACTCCTATGGTAGCAGCTAACCCATTCTTCATGCCCCAGAACCATCCGAAGAAGAATGCTCTGTATCTCTCACCGAGTGTGGGTCTGAACCTTCACGGTTGAAGTTGGCATAGTTTGTTAGCATGTGGCTAAACTTGGTGTTGAGAAGTAATCTTCCTCCATCTCCGTTCGTGAGTGCGAGTCATTTGGACTACTAAGGGCTCCAGATCAGAAGAACCACGACCGTAAGCGTAAGGTTCCGACCTGATCAGAGTCGTTATTTAAACCTAAGACCGAGGCAGAAGCAATATGGACTCCCAGTTCCACCCAAATAAGACCGCCAAGGACATCTTCGACCAGAGTGTTTACTCTTCAAAAACGAGTTGAAAGATGTTGAAGGCGAAGTAACTTGCAAGTTGGTGCATGATGATACGCATCGAATTTATTTCCGCAAAATTGAATATCTCGATTCATCCCTAGCGCTCAATTTACTGTATTGTCCGCTCAAATTTCTTATTATGACTTGCTTAGATCAACTGACCAATTGTAAATTTCAACTGTGTTTAGAAGCAGATTTTAGTAGGGATTCCAACACAGTGCGAGCCTATTTCTGGTCCCTCTATACAGCTATTTACAACGAATCTGACGTGTCGGAAATCTTGGAAGATGCTTGCAAAAGGATACAACACTCCGTCGAAACTTTCGAAGAAAAAGGTAGTGGTTGGCCCTTTTTGAAAGTTTGGGGTATAACCGTAAAAGTGGCAAAAATCGATCCTTTTTGCCCTAGTTCTTTCTTACCTTTGCCGAGTGCATTACGCAAGAAAAGCGAAGTTACAGTGAATGTGGAAAATTCTGACGAAAAATGCTTTCTGTATTCAGTTTTAGCCGCTAAAATGAAGTGCTTCGAAACTGAGGTTAAATATTACGAACCATTTTTGAATATCGTAGAACATTCCATGTTGACGTTCCCCGTGAGTCTACGACAAATTGATTCCTTCGAACGAGTCAACAATTTGTCCATTAACATTATTTCTTACAAGGGATCGATAGGATTACACCCGGTGAGAGGGAACAAAAATATGGAAGGAGAAGTAATTGACCTGTTACTAATAGCCGACGAAAAAGGAAATACTCATTACTGCGCCATCCTCGAGATTGATAGGGTACTCCGATTTCGAAGTGTTGGTAGTAACAGGAAATTTTACTGCCGTAACTGCTTCGCGTAACTGCCTTTGGTAAATAACAATTCATGATGGACCACACCAGTAAATGTGTCAGATTGAATAGGGTGCAAGTACTCACTTTCTTGCCACCCGGCGCCAACACGTTAAAATTCCTACACTACTATAGACGCAATTCTCATCCTTGGGTAATTTATGCAGATTTCGAATGTATGCTCAGACCCGTACATACTAGTAGCACCGATCCATCCTCCAGTTCGTCTACTATGGTCAGTTTGCATTCGCCTACTAGTTTTGGCTACGTCGTTGTTGGTCCAGAAAATTAAATCGTGAGTCAAAAATTCTACCTCGGCGAGGACACGGTGGATAAGTTTTACGAATGTATGAATAGCGAAATTAAAAAGTTTGCCACGATTATCTCACGACCGAAACATTTAATGATCACTGCCGACGATGAAATTCGGTTCTCGAAAACCGATACTTGTTACTACTGCAACAAAGTCATCGTCTCCTATAAAGTGAGAGATCACAGCCACTTCACGGGAGAGTTCAAAGGTGCTTCTCATATAAAATGCAATCTGGAAGTTAGGACAATAAATACTATTCCGGTCGTCTTACATAACTTGGAAGGCTACGATATGCATCTTCTGATTTCTGCGATGGAAAACTTCCCTTCGGGAGTAGACGTTCTTGCTAGAAGCACCGAGCGTTTCATGAGTATGACCATTACGCGATACTTTTCCTTCACAGAAGAGGACCTTTCGGTAAGGTTGCAATTTTTAGACAGTTATAGTTTCCTCGCTCGAAACTCCACAAGAAAACCACAAGAAAGATCGACCCTTCCCATCTTAAAAACTGCTCTCGATTCTGTAGACTGGTTCGCGCCAGGAGTGAAAAAGGAAGAAATCTTGGATTTATTGACGTAAAAAGTCCACTACCCGTACGAGTACGTTCAGTCTATGGATGTGTTTGAAGACCAGAAATTACCTCCTAAAGCGGCGTTCTTCTCCTCTCTACGAGGCGAAGGCATCACCGACACGGAGTACGATCACGCAACGTCAGTTTGGAAGTTGCTGAAGGAGAAGGTTTTTAAAAATTACCATCTCGTATATCAGATTTTCGACGTGTATCTTCTAGCCGACATATATCAGACTTCCAGGGAAACTTGCTCGGTCAATGTCGGCATATATCCTTGCTACTACGTATCCACACCAGGGTTTAGTTGGGCAGCCGCGTTGAAAAAAACCAAAGCTGAACTAGAACTGTTTATGCACGGAGGAAAGCATAACTTTATAACTTCCGGTATCAGAGGTGGAACAACTTTTGTGTCGAAAAGGCACTCGATCGCCAATAACAAATATCTACCAGATACTTACGACGACAATTTACCTAGTCTGTATCTAGTAGATTTGGATGTCAACAACTTATACGGGCTAGCCATGACGGAATTCCTTCCCTACGATCAATTTAGCTGGCTGACGAGGAAAGAAATTCTCGCATTTCGCTTGGCGTCGGTCGAAAAAGATTCGGAATACGGTTATACATTGGAAGTGGACTTGGACTATCCACCCGAGCTACACGAAGATCACAACGATTATTCTTTAGTGCCAGAAAAGTTTAAAATAATGCCGAGACTCGTGTCTCCCTTTATGTAAGAAATGGCAGGAAACAAGAAGATCCTTTCTACTTCCAAACTGATGACCAACTTGCTCCCGAAGAAAAACTACGTAGTTCATTACAGGAATTTACAATTCTACTTGAAGCACGGTTTAATTTTGAAAGGTATCCGCAGAATTCTAAAATTTCGTCAGAAGCAATGGTTAAAATCCTACATAGACTTTAACACCGAGAAGCGTCAACTAGCTACGACGACGTTCGAAAAAGATTTTTTCAAATTGAAAAATAATTCGGTATTCGGAAAAACCATGGAAAATAAATCGGAGCGTTTATCCGTTAAATTGACCACCGATCCAAAAAAATCAATCAAGTACAGCACTCAACCACACGTGGATTCCTTCAAAATCCTCAACAAAAATCTCGTACAGGTAAACTTGAAACTTCGTAACGTCAAGTGCGACTTCCCAACTTACTCCGGTTTCTGCATCCTCGAACTTTCCAAACTTACAATGTACGAATTTCATTACGAGTTCATGCGTCCAAAATACGGAGACCGCGCGCGTTTACTTTTCACAGACACCGACAGTCTGTTCTATGAGGTAGAGACTGACGATTTTTATCGGGATATGGAAAGTGAGCTAGATAGATTCGACACCATCAATTACGATCCGTCGCATCCTCTATATAGCGTTAAAAACAAACAAGTCCTGGGGAAAATGAAAGATGAAACGGCGGGCATCCCGGTGAAAGAATTTGTAGGCTTGAAAGCAAAAATGTACTCGTTTTTAGTCGGGGAAGATAGCGTTAGAAAGGCTAAAGGGATTAGTAAAGCGTTTATCCAAAAAGTCTCTGCCACGAAAACTACAAAAAAGCACTATATTCGAAAAAATCGTCGAAAGCCACGTGGAGGAGCATTCAAAGTAAGGATCATCAGCTCGCCACGGTTGAAATTTCGAAATCATCCGTATCTCCCTATGACGATAAGAGATTCGTGTTGGAAGATGGAATACATACATTAGCGCACGGTCACTTCAGAACCGGCATACCGCATGATTTTGTAGATGACATAATCGATCCGATGGAGGATGAAGAGGCTGAAGGGCGTGCTTCGCTGGTAAAAGACGAGGAGGAATCAACCTATGAAATACCGAGACGAAGCAAAGAACAAAAAATGGTGGCTAATAAGAGGAAAAGAGCCCCTGCTTTTCGTAAGAGCTAGGTTGTGTAAAATGTCCGCCGCTTTTGCTAAGAAAATATGCGACAGAAACTGTCGAGCAGAGAAGAGATAGACTGGAGATAATGGCCGCTGGTAAAAGAAGAAGAAAATTGATGTAAAAAAAATGCCTACCCCAAAATCGGTACGGATATTTTTACAAACGGACTTATTTAGACGGGTCAAAGGTTGCTAATGTTATCGGTCCAACTATTAAATTTTGAATCGTATCCCTTCCACTTGACAAAGTAGAGCATTTTTCCATCTTGTCCTTTCTTCTTACGTAGTACTTTTTCTACTAAAAACAAGTCCGGAACAAATGTTTTTTGAATTTCCAGTTCGTAGAAACCCCCGAGAATAGGTTCGCCCGAATCGTCTTTTAAAAGGTAAGTTACCGGATCAGTTTTTTGCACTTTGCGAATCGTGAAAACTTCGTTGGTAAAATTTTGGCGATATCCTTTATCGAAAATTTTTTTGACTTTAGAAATTCTGACTTTATCTCCTACGACAAACATTGGTTTTTTAGACGGTCCTTTAGTTTTCACTCGTTTCAGCAATGGTTCGTGCCGCCTGGTTACTTCCCTCGGTTTCAACTTCGTAGTAGAATGGACGGTGTCGTTGGACTGGGAAACTAACTCGTCGATAATATCTACCCACTTATAATTTCCCCGCCCGGTGAATCTTTTCCACATCCGAGTTTTCAGGGTTCTGTTGAATCGTTCTACCACGCTCGCCTTCATCTCCGAGTGCATAGAGTACATGTTGATGTTGTGACGCTTAAGGAGTACTTTGAAGTTTTTATTGTAGAACTCGCTACCTAAATCGACTTGTAAATTTTTAGGGGGTGTCGCCCCTACTAGTATTTTCTCGAAAGCTTCGGTAACATCTATACCGGATTTAGATTTAAGGGTAATAGCCCATGCACATTTGGACATGACGTTAATACAGGTTAATTGGTAGTTAAACCCTTTATTAGGTTTAGCGTACGGTATCATTTCCACCAAGTCAGCCCGCCATAGATCGTTTAGGCCCAGTACAATCACTTTCCGTCTCGGAAAATTGTTTCGCGCTGGCGTGTGAAGTTCTTTTACGAGTTGGTCCATTTTTTTATTTCCCATTCCGTATCTTAGTTTCGTTTTCATGATCTTCTTAACGATTGAAGCGGCTAGTTTCTCCCCCCACGTCAGGGAAGGATCGTCTCCCACTCTTTGAGCTTTGGAAGCGAGAACTTCATCGGCGACGTGCTGATCTTTTAAATCTGAGCTCTCGGAGTAAGCTATATCGTGTTCTTTGCACGTTTCATCTAGTTGAATAATCCCAGGATCTCCTCGAGCCAATCGTTTTTCTAGTTTGGTTCCCGGACCGCAGTATTGGTAGCCGGGCAAATGCAGTTCTAGCGGTAACGTATCTATGATTTTATTTACGATTCCTTTCCGGGATTTGATAAAGGAAGCTCTTTTCGTTCCGCATACCTCGCAAAATACAACTTCCATTTGTCTGTTATTATTTGCGGTTATAATAACGGACGGCTCGGGTCCGTTAGCTGTGAGACGCCTACATTTGAGGCAGTACCTCATCTCGATAGTTCTTTTGTTTTATACGTATTTTTTTTAATCTAAACCTAAATTTTGATAAGCCACCCTTTTCTCCCGCGCAGTTATGATTTGTCTTTCCTGTATTTCCGATAAAATTTCGACCATCTCGTTTCTATGTCCGTCGTGAACGGCCGATGCAGACTCGTACAAAAGCCTGAGTCTCTTTATCAAGTCGTTAGGATCGTCGTAATATTTATAATCTACTTTGCTACCCGCCTTTTTAACCATGCCACCACCCTTTTTTAAGATTTTTTCTTCATATCCTCCCAAATCTGACGAACCATCGTTACGTACTTGGTGCTACGATTAGAGTTGGGTTCACGAGTTTTTGAATCGTTGTTGATAAAAATGGCGTCGGTATTTTGTAACATGTCCGCGTATGCTGCTTTAACTTCTGGCGAGTAGGATGATTCTTTCAACTCTCTAGACACTATCAAACTCCAAAGCCCGCGTCTCCCTGTATACTGCTTCTTCCCGACCACTATATCATTTTCAAAAATTTTACCATTTTATTCCCCATGGTCATCTTGCCTTTTTTCGAGTCGTACTGAAGTCCGAATACCGAATCTGTTTCCTTGGGATTTTCAAAAAATTTTGTCAAAAATACGCAGCCGTTGGTCCGACAATCTGACCGGGTAACAAACTATCGAGGGACCGGAGAGTTGGCATGTGGGGAAGCTCCGGGGGGGGGGTATAAATACGTTTAGCTTGCACCGCGGAATACAAGGGGGTAACTTTAGGGCCGTGGCTCATATAGGTGTATTCAGCATCGGGAGAAATTTGCATTATCGGAGGACTCGAATATTCGGCAAGACTAATACTGGGATTCTCACTAGGAGTAGTGACATCGGAAGACGTCAACGATAAATCCGTTTCGTAGTCGTCAGTTTCTTCCTCTTCACTTTCTACCTCTTTATAAGCTTTAATCGGGGTAGTTTGCGTGGCTAGAGTGTTTTTAATTGGCTTAGTTTGCGTGGCTAGAGTGTTTTTAATCGGAACACCGAGCACCGGTGTCAGGGTGCTTACTACCGGTTTAAAAAATTCTTGTAGCGATTCTTCTCGCCCTCTCTCGCCCAAACGTCGATTTAGAAACTTTTTAGTTAAACGTCTTTTGAGTCTTTCGATTTCTCGTTTCGTATACATTCTTTTGTTTAATAGGTAAAAACGAACGTTTGTATCTCCCCTCGTTTAACGTTTCGTTAATTGATAAAAACCCGTAAGGCTTTTTCCAACACGTTCTACACAACGTTTTAAAGTCAGAAAATGCCATGTCGGGGTCAACGTGATTTTCGTAAACGTGTTTCAAATTTAACTCATCCACGGGGAAAAGAATTAATAAATTTGCGGTGTCTCTGACCACTTGTTTAGGAATTCTCGTGTAGGACTGACTGCAATAAAAAACGTTGGCGTTAGAATGACGTCCTTGAGCAAAATAACGTTCAATGTTTTTTTTGTTTGTCCAAAAGGCAATCGTCAAAAAGAATCAGGTTTCGAAAATGTGGGACAAGTTCTTCGGGCGGAATTAAATCAATTTGAGAATCGTGAAAAAATGCTACGTTCTGTCCAATTGTTTCCTCAATTTCGGTAAATACAGACTGCAAAGCTTTGTACTTTGGTTGACATAAAGTTTTACTGTAAATATATAATCGATCGTATTCGAGCCATCTTTCGTTACAGATGAAATTAAACAGCAAGTTAGTTTTTCCACAATTCGCGGGGCCTATAATTAGACATCTGATATTCGAAGGTAGGAACGGATGATTTTTAGGATCTTTCTTTGGTAGGAAAAAGTCGTAGTTTTTAATTTCCATCGAGTTTTTTTTTATTTATGCATTTTTGTTGTTTATGGAGATACCAAACCCATAAAGTCTTCGTCGGTAAATTTCTCGGAAGTATCGAATGAGCTACTCCAAAATCAACGTTGCACCATAATTTCACGTTGCTGGGAGACTCGTCGGTGACGTACACCGCGGTAATTTTCCCAGTGACTTCCGTCAGATTTAAAGCGTTGAAAGATGGCAAGTTAAGCCACGGTTTGTCAATAACATTTTTATCAAGTTTTCCTTTAGTTTTGTGAATATTCTTGTACACCCAAGTTCTAAGACAGAGTGGTTTGTCTCCGTTACCCACGATCGCCTTTTCGCAAGAGGAGTAACAGGAAGAAGCCTAATGCATAGAATTGGGATAATTGAACGTAGTCAAAGACATGGGTTGATCTTTGATGGGTTGATCATGGGTTGATCATGGGTTGACATTTTTTGATCTATCGTTAAAATCGATATCTAGTTTCGTACAGATGTACCGTTTAAGATTTTTCAACAGTTTTTGAGTTTCCAGGTCGCTAGGTGAAATCCACCCTTTATATTTTGATTTTTCGTCCGAAACGGGAGTCCCCGAACCCTTCAAATCCTTAAATTGTACAAAAGGAGACAAGGAAAACTTTACACCATTATTAATCTTTGAACCATTCTCTATTTTAACTTTCAGCAAGTTTTTTTGCAAGAGATTGGAAAGATTCGTTTGCCAGGATGGTTAAGACATTTTCTTTCACGGTTATTCCTTTTATTATATTTATAAAATACAAGTTTAAAAAAGGATGTCGGTCAACAAATTTGGACAAACGTTGAAAAGAGGGAAAGAGAATGATTCGATCGGAGTCGGTATGAGAGGTGAGCCAGGACTAGGATATGTTTTAACTCCCGAAAACAACTACGATATGCAAAGCAAGCGGTTAACTAAAGTAGGAGCCGCTATCGAACCCAAAGACGCCATCAATTATTCTCAGATCGTTACTCTGACGAGGGACGTTCAGAAAATTAAAACCGACTTCTCGGACGAATTGGCTTCCACCATAAAAAAACACGTTGTTCGTAGACGGGTCTGACGGAAATTTCTACGCGAAAAAAGTTAATTAAGGACGTGGCTTTCCCTCGGCACGCTGCAGACGTGGCGCAGAAGTATACGTCGACAGGAATTGCCTATTACAGGATGAGGAAAAAGTATACTTCAACGCTGCTAACAAACCGATAAGAAATCTAAGCGAATCTACTTTACCGAATGATGCCGCTACAAAGATATTCGTCGACAGCAACTGCTTGATACAAGACGATCAGAATGTATACTTCGATGCCTCGAACAAACCGATTAGAAATATAAGCGAGCTGACTTTACCTAGTGACGCGGCTACGAAGAAATTTGTACAAGTAAATTGTTTCGCGATAAACAGTTTCTGTATGAAAAGCCCTTTGTATAAAGAAGTCGACTAGTACGTTAATTCCGGATCTATCACGAACTACGTAAGTACAAGTTCTGGTTTAATTCGTAAAGCAATTTTATACTGTGACGATCCGAGCGTAGAAGTCATTGTTAAATGCATAGCGGGAACGAAAACCTTTCTCATGACTAAAACGAGGGAAGCGCATTCTACGACTACTGTTTTTAACATTCCTTACGAATTGGAAAAAGATTCGGCCATCGCGGTACACACGGTCGAAGATTTTGATACGGAAGACGTTTATTTCCAGTTTGATTTTCATGTCACTTTTCAATAGATTTCATTTGATCTAAAACGGCTTCGTAATTACGAGTCTTAGAGAAAGCGCTAAGGAAAAATAAACAAAAGTGCCCGCACCAAATCTGGTCAAAGTTTTGCACGCGTTCGTAATTGTATTTAATTCCCGGTTCCAAATAGTTAACCACTGACCGGGGAGGACCCATGTTGCCGAAACTATCGAAATAACAGGGTTCGCCAGAAATGGTAGAGTAGGCTGCCCAGTGACTTCCGTCTCCGTCGTTGAAATCTTCCAAGTTTACGATTCCGTTTTCACCAGTAGGCTTAAGTTTTAAAGGAAGCATGTCTTTACTAAAAGTACCTCTAAATTTCGGAATTGTCATTACTCTAGCCAATCCGTTTAAATCGTGGTTCGTTAAAGGTTTATCAAAGTCGATCAAACCTTGGGTGGTCTTAAGTAAAGACCTTTGCCACGGGACAATTTTTTCTCGCTTCGTTTTTTTTGTCTTCTTGGCGGAACCTTCCACTTGCTTATGATGTCGCACGAGTTCAGCTAGAATTTGTACATCGTTTTGTGCTTTTTTTATGGCAGATACCACCCCCGCGGTCTCTCCCGCCAACCCACCAATTCCAGCAAAAATCGGCCCTAGCAACGCCAATGGCAAAAACCCACCTTTCTTTTTTCGCGATCTTGTTTTGAGCGCCATATCTTTTTTATTAATAAACAACTTCGACTTTGCCTCTATCCAACTTTAGATTCATTTTCCTGTCGCCAATGAGCAGAGCGTGACAGACCGTGTTAGCTGGCACCGCTGCTCTAAACTTCAGTTTGACTTGTACATCCACGATTCCGGATTGAAGCCTCTCGGACTGTTTGGAGCAATCCAACACCACGAGTAGATAGGCATTTTTAAACTGCAGCAAGTCGAAACTCAAATCATTGGTGTCGTAACACAGCTGCCTAAATTGCTGCGCTATTCTGTACAAGCCGACATACTCTCCAGTGGCAAAATTTGTATTCAGATCGAGAAACGGATATCTTTCGGAATTTAGAGTCACGTGAGCGTCTTGCAAACTACAGTGGTCGAACACGGCCGGATTTCTACCTAAAGCGTCCTGTCTGTTTGTTTGAAAATCTAGAACTATCCACCTAGGTTTTTCAACCGCGGAAGTAGTCAGCACGTGCCAGGTGAAGTTGGTATTTTGAGGAAGCTCGCAGCTATCGTAATGCCAGTGTCTAAATCCTAAATCCACCGTAGTTCCGTTGTCTATGAGATTGTAAAGTTTAAGTTTTTGATCATCCGATGCGGTAAAGTGAGGGATAAGCCAAGAAATACTACTGAGAACAACTTTACCATTGGCCGTGGCTGCAGCTTTAAAGATGGCATTTGTATCGCTGGTCCTCATGCAAGTGAACACGTGTTTAGTTCCATAAATTAACTTGTCGTAATTTTGGAAAAATCCCATGATGTGTTTCAAGGGAATGGCGAATGTAAAACTTCCTTTGGGAGTGGTTTCAACGATGATGGACGCGTGCCGCTGTTTGAAACCCAAGTTGTCGGTTAGATCAGCAGCGGCAGAAGCTGCACTATTCAATGCCCAGCACTGACCGAACAATGCCGGCTGTTCCGCGGATCCGTAATAGAGCAGCCCTTTCATTAGGGTACCGAAATCCAGATAATTTAACTCGTCTACTTGTTTATCACCTAGATGGTATTTTATATTAGAAAACAGGAACATGGGAGCATTATTAATCAACGTCGCTGCGTCAACATCGGCATAAGCCGAGTCATCGTGCTTCAGCAACCTGCCTTTAATCAAGAGGTAACTGTCGGCAATGTGCAGAAATAAATCTTGGTTTTCCACGTGTATTCGAATTTCAGAATTTACGTTGTTGAGATTCGTACCGACAATGGGATTATATTCGTGATAGGTGTAAGATTCGATGGACGAGTCGTACAATAAAGGTTCGTTGATTTTTAAATAGTCTTCTACAACGCTCATTTTCTAGCCGTTGTTATAAATTTGATGAAAACTTTGTTTCTAGGCGTTAAAATGCTTGTGTTTTTATTATTACGAAAGAATTCTTTTCCTTTTTTTTCTAAACACGAGCATTTTGTCCTTTTTTTTAATTTTTAGATTTAAATGAAGTCGAACCGTGAGGGTCTCACCATTCAGATTCAACGGTTTGTTGGTCTGAGAAGTAAGCCACACTCTTATACTTCTGATTAAGTTCATAGTAATGGGTAAATAGATTAAATTATGCGGAGACTCGATGATTTTGAAACCCGGAGGCAAATTTGGATAGAACGAATATAAAGTGGGTTGTGTGTCACCATTTACGTAAGAATTTCCAATGATGTCAACATGCACAAAAATCGTGTTAATATTTATTATTTCAACGGTGTTTTGACTTTCTCGACTCCTCAAGTAGGTTCCTAAATGAAATCCCAAAACTCGAGCCAAGCTCTTTTCACCCGTAAAGGCTATTCCGTATTTTGAATCATTAATTATCAAGTTGGTTCTTAAAGTGTTTACGTTCGGAAGAATCGAAATAGCTTCCCTGTTATGACCATTTTGATCTATCGAGTTTTTGAGAAATTTATTCAAATCTTCAATTTCGTAAGTTCCGGGGGTGACTATCAGTTTCTGCCAAGTTATACCAGCATATGCGGTGTATTTAATTTCATTATTTTTTTAATCAATGTTGTATATGCTGTTGTATATGTCGGAGTATTTAGATTAAATGTCAAGTCAGAGTCTTTGCCAGTGAGGATAAAAGAACAAGAATCCATTTCTTTTTTTAATTCTCTTTTTTCGTCCGATAAACAGCGATATGAAGTAGCAAAAAGCACTTTTCGCCCTACTTCAGATAGAAGAAAGGGATAAAATAAGGCCCGACAAAAACAGGTTGCACCCTATTCCAGACCTCCATCATGTGAACGGAAGTTATATCATTAACCCCCACTTTGATCCCGTGACCGGCAGTGACCAGATCGACGAAAACGTATGAAAGGTAGTAAAAAAGTATTTTTACACTCTCCACCATCTTGGTGAATACGATAAAAAAAGGTTTTAACCCTCCTCCAGACCCCCGCTTTTATCAGGGGACAGGAAGTGGTATCGTAGCAACCCTCATCCAGATCGACGAAAGCCGGGAAAAAGGTAGTCTTCCAGATTGATGAAGGACGCCATTACCCCCAATTTTATCAGGTGACCGGAAGCGGTATCGTAGCAACCCTCCTCCAGATCGATGAAAGCCGGAAAAAAAAGGTAGTCCTCCAGATTGATGAAGGACGCCATTCCCCCCCCCCCCCACTTTTCATCAGGCTAGCGGAAGTACATCATTACTCCCACTTTTATCATGTGACCAGAAGTGGGGGTTTATAGCTGACTCGTATTTTACCCTACCCCCACTTTTATCAGGTGAGTGGCATCGTAGCAACCCACCCTCCTCCAGATCGACGAAAAAAAAGTAGTAAAAAGCACTTTTCCACCCTCCTCTAGATTAATGAAGGACGCCATTAACCCCCACTTTTCATCAGGTGACTGGAAGTGCATTATTACCCCCACTTTCATCACGTGACCGAAAATGGGGGTATATAGCCGACTTAATATCGTATTTTACCCTACTTTCACTAACTTCGGCACCGGGGAGCGGCATTGCGTGCAAGTATTCTCGCCTTTGGTTGCCAGCCTGCTTTCAGGCCGTGATCGGCTCTCGTCTCCAGACCATTTGCGGCATGGCCTTTGGCTAAAATGCGACTTGGCACCTTCTTTTCACATCATCTGCCCAAGGTCTGGCACTCCTTCTGCTAAATTGCTAGCATTCAGCCTCAAAAGTCACGGTCACCTCATGCCTTGGCCAAGCATGGAGCCTTTCCCACGTGGCGGCATTCGAGGTACATGCCTTCGGTTAAAATGCGACCAGGCGCCAGGCGACCAGGCGCCTTTTTTTCCATCACCTGCCGAAGTTCTGGCATTCCTTCGGCTAAAAAGCAAGCATTCAACCTCGAAAGCCATAGCCGCCTCATCTCTTGGCCGAGCGTGGAGCCTTTCCCACGTGGCGGTACTCTAGGTACATGCCTTCGGCTAAAATGCGACCAGGCGCCTTCTTTTCCATCACCTGCCGAAAATCTGACACTCCTTCGGCTAAAATGCGACCTGGCACCTTCTTTTTCCATCACCTGCCGAAGATCAGGCATTCCTCCGGCCAAACATGCACTCATTCTGCCAAAATCCATTTCGTACCACATATCTACTTCAATTACCCAAGGTCCGATATGTATTTGGCGTACCGTGGCTTTTCGGTCTCGCCGAGTTGCCCTCCATATCTATGATTTGGACCCCTACATCAGCGTTGCTAACGCAGAAGAAGGGGATTCCTACTAACGAAAACGAGATTCTCTAACCCGTGCCAAAGTGCGGTTTTGCGGCATGGAGTAGCCAAAGCCCTGAACAAATCCTGCCTTGATCGGTTGCAAAACCAGGCTCGGCCGTGCAAGGTTGAGAGTGCAACTAGCGTTGCTAACCGAGGCGAATGAACCACCAGGGAAGATCGTCCAAGGCATGCCGATTGCCGAAGGCATCCCTACACTCTTGGGGAGCCACAGGACAGAGCCGCACTTTGATCGGCCAGCGAGTACAGCCACTACAGCTAGTACAACCAGAGCTACAGTGAGACTACTGTCCCTATATACCCTGTGGCAGTGCAGTTAGCGTTACTAACGCAGGCCAAATCGCGAAACAGAGGTCTAAAGTGCTAGAGGTCTAAATTTTGGAAGGTAGATAGGTATTTCCATGGCCGACCTAACAAGCCTAACCCCATCAAAATCGGACGAATAGTTTTCGAGCTATTCGAAAAAAAAACCTGCGACTACGAAAAAATCCACTAGCTGCCCCTAGGATGGCTTCTCCCGCGTACACACAAAACCAGCGTTGCTAACGCAGGTAGGGTCATGCGGTTAAATGGTCGGGGCTCAAAAACTGTGCATCTAAACTTAATGAAACTCGGTGTCAGGGTAGCCCTCGTCCTCGCGCACATTTTAAGCCCAACCACAAGTCCGTGACACCTCTGTGAGCCGAGCTATTAAAAAAAACCTGCATCGAAAATTGAAAAGTGGTCGGATCGCCGCCAAAAGTGGCATGCGCCCGGGGGACGATGCGAGATGGACCGCCCTAGAAGATGGGGGCCGTGGCCCCAACCCTGTCGTGCTGGTGACCCAAAGGCACTTTTTGTAGCATTACGGAAGGTACGGAAAATCAGTTAAAGTGTCGGGGCTCCAAAACTGGCCGTGAAAACTTAATGAAACTCGGTGTGAGGTTAGCCCTCGTCCGTACGCACATTTTAAGCCCAACCAGAAGGTCGTGAGACCTCTGTGAGCCGAGATATTCGGAAAAAAAACCTGCGCTGCATTAGAAACGCTGGTATCGCGTCTAAAGACGCGTAACCAGCGTTGCTAACGCAGGAAAAATGAAAAGTGGTCGGATCGCCGCCAAAAGCTGTGTGCGCCTGGGGGACGATGCGAGATGGACGGCCCTAGAAGATGGGCGCCGTGGCCCCAACCCTGTCGTGCTGGTGACCCCAAAGGCACTTTTCGTTGCATTACGGAAGGTACGGAAAATCAGTTAAAGTGCCGGGGCTCAAAAACTGGCCGTGTAAACTTGATGAAACTCGGTGTGAGGTTAGCCCTCGTCCGTACGCACATTTTAAGCCCAACCATAAGGTCGTGACTCCTCTGTGAGCCGAGTTATGGCAGCATGGAACGGATGGAACGGATGGAACGGTTAACCGTCACCATTTGGACATCGAAAAAATGGCCTAACCTAACCGTTTCTCTATAACCACTAGTGTTTTAGGTATGAAACTTGGTAGCCAGGGGTATTTCGTCCTCCTAAATCGATCTAGCCTATCCCCAGGGTCGTAGCTTGTCTCGTTCGTCTGCTATTGATGGTTGAAGTATTTAGTCCTATTTAATAGGCCTATACAGGCCTACACTCAAAGTCGGTTTATTTATTAGCGCTCCTTCTACTAGTGCTATGGGTCTGAAATTTTTTGGACGACCTGGGGGTGTGCCCAGCTAGGGGCCCACCGTGTTTGAAGTGTCTAGGACGTTTAGTTCGGGATTGGGGGAACTAGAAACCAATAAAGAGCACTGGGCGTCAAAAGTCGGGATTTTTTCCTATGGGAGCTAGAGCTATGAAACTTTTTGGGAGTTGAGAGGGTTCCTTTAGCTGAGTGCACACCAAATTTGAAGGGTCTAGGACGAATGGTTTGCCGTTGGCGAACTTGAAGGTCTGTGTAGGTGTTGATGGAGTTTGCTGCAACAGCATGCGGGACGTCTTCCCGCAACTTGGGTGCTGGCGTCCCTTGCACCGGGGACGTGCGTGGTTGAAGCCAGATGGCTAGATGGACGGCCCCAGAAGATGGTGACCCTAGAGGCAACAGCAAGCGGGATGACCGATACGGGTTCCCGCAACTTGTCTGCTTCCATCCCAGCGCTAAAGACCGGTGTACTTTGCACCGGGGACGTGCGTGGTTGAAGCCAGACGGTTACCATTCGGCAACACTGTTTCAGGAACGTCCAGGAAACTGGGATCCATGTAACATTGTAGCGACCATTTTGGTGTCCAGATATTATTAGCCAACATCACTACCTCAATCAGTCTTGCGCCCAAGATTGTGTCCAACAATCTGCTCTTCCTCCAAGATAACGTTGTAATTGTCAAACAACAATTAACTGTCACTGTAAAGAAATTCCAATGTTAACAATGTAAGAGCCATGCATTGCCTTGGCAACGAATTGTACTGCTCGAGGCCCAATGTAAATATTGCTATTCCAATCCTCCAAGTCAACCAGTGATGCACCCGATGATCTATCATCCTGCTACATTTCGGGAAATATTAATTGGAATTATTTCCCCCCAACTTTCTCTTTTCCCAGTCCTCCCAGCTTAAGTTACGTCATGTCCCCCAACATTCATTAATTTCACACCCATTTCATTAAGATTAGGAAGGAGGGGCCTTTGTCCACTTGGGCGAGCATTCTACATTCCAACATGTAAACTGAACCATAAAAACTTCCATCCGCAAAGCCAATCCGACTTAATCATTTACATGTACTTCACGTCAATTTCAACCTGTCATTCCCATACTACCAGATCCAAAGACCCGTCCCTCCAACATGTCCATTGATCAGCTTTTCCCTCGGAAATTCCATTCTCCATCCCAGAATCATCCTGCGACTCCTTTCTCATGTTGTTTCCTGCCTTTTTTGGTTTTTTGGTCTTGAACCCGCATGTCGGGCAGCAAGGCGTGGGCTTGTCCGCCATGCCCCCTAATTTCCGATGCCAACCACCATGTTCGCAACAACGGCACGCGGCTTTATCGAAAGCCACACAATTGATGATCACTTGCAGTGTCTGGCAATCTGTGGCCCATTCCCCTTCACGACCGGTTGCTGTTTCCGCGTGGTCCAATCACATCCTGCTATCCTGCACCCAGATGCGGGTTCCGCGTGTGTTGCGCAATATAGCACAATATTGCTTCATGTGGCAACTACTTCTCGATATTGCATACATTTGAGCAGACGCGATGTGCAGCGGTCACGCGTAGCCGTATAAAAGTGCCTGCCCGCCGCATGCGAATCATTTCTTCGACCAGAAGCGGGCAGACAGGATGATGGCTGCAGAGGCACCGATGGACGAATCAGAGTACCCATATTACTGCGAGGAAAATGAGGACTACTATGAAGGCAGCAGCCAAGAATCAGTCAACGATGAGGATGAGTAAGATGACGAACCCTAAGAAACCGAGTCAGAGGACGATGCCCACGTCTGCCTTACGACGTCCAGTAGTGAGGAGGAAGAAGCAAGGCCAGACAGTCCACCACGACCGCCAAAGACAGACAGTCCACCACGACTGCTAAGGCCAGAAAGTCCGCCACGACCTCCAACCTTAACAGAAACCTTACCCCCTTGCCAATGCAATCATCAGAAGCAACGTCGCCCACATATGAGCCCGGTTGGTCGGTCCTACTACGTCTCACGCCAGCAGAGGGGGTCTCGTCGTCCAGCCAAAATCGCAAGCCAAAAGCCAAAGTCGCAACATCGCAGCCACAGTCATTTATGAGACGAACCAAAAGAGGACTCGTTCCCATCCCTCGGGGTCTTTCAGGTAGATTCATAAGTAAGGAATCCGAGGAGGTATTCTGCATCGTTTCGTTGGAGGAGGAAGAAGAAAGAGACACCACAACGACAGCCAACGCAGTCGAGCCACCACCCCCACAATCACCGCTTCCGTCACTGGAACTGAGTAAACTAGAAGCCATGAAACGACGTTGGCGAGTCGTACTGTACGACAAGATCTACAGAAGTAATATGTTCCCTGAGCCACCCGAGCAAAAAAGGACACGATTATTGCCTCCTCGAACTGGCTACCTCCAGAAGATGCGCCACGCCAGGATAACCCAATATGTCAATCTGAGAAGATCTGAGCACAGGACGGTTGGTGCCAGAGCAGATGTGTGCAGAGGTGGACAAGACACTCAGGAGCCAGCGGAGTCCTAGTCGTCAACGTCGCCGATCCAGCCAGCGCAAATCCAAAGGGAAGAAGCAGGGTCTAACTCTAGCCAAGAGCCAGCTGCCAAGGAGACACCTTCAACGTTCGTATCGTCGCAAGTCCCTCACCCAGGGGAACAAGCAGAGGCCACTTCCAACTCCAACTCCAGTCAAGACCCAGCAGTAACGACAACCACGCAAGCCTGCCAACCATCGCCGAAACGGAAGAAACCACATCCCACTCCCGCTTAAGTACCATTGACGAAAGACGAGTTGCTGGCTTTCATCGGAATACTGATAATCTTGGGTTACAACGACTTGCCGGAGATGGCGCAGTATTGGTCCACATCCCCAGACCTGGGAAACCTCTCCATCAGATCGACCATGACCAGAACAAGGTTCAATCAAATTTGGAACAACTTTCGTCTGTCCGTAGAACCGTCTTTCACTGGTACAGATCCCCAGACTACATCGCCCACGACCAGGCAATCCATGGAAGAGCAGAAAGCCAAGGAGGACATGGACACAATAATGAAGGTGCGACCGATGATGGAGGCTATCAAACAGGCATTCCGAAAGTGCAGGAACCCCGGAGCAGTTCTCTGCATAGACGAGTCAATGACTGCATACACTGGAAGATACAAGATAAAGGTACACAAGCCCAAGAATCCCATCAAGGTCGGCTTTGAACACTTCACTCTCTGCGACCCGTTCGACGGTTACATCCGCAACGACGAGGCATACATTGGAAAAAAGCGCCACATGGCCATTGACCCCGACCAAGACCCCGCCAAGGAACGCGAGAACAACATGATGGCTCACACAACGATCTACACCGCGCGCCACTACCTCAACCAGGGTTACACCATCGTCTGCGACAACCGCTTCACTTCGGCACTGCTGTTTCAGGTCCTCTACGCCAAGCTAGGAACCTTCGGATGTGGGAGCCTATGCGCCAATGCTGCAGGAATGCCATACGAGTTCACGGAGCAGTTGCGTAAATTCAAGAAGGAGCATGAACGTGGAGACAGTATCCTGCATCAGAGCGGTCGGCTACTGCTGAGCATCTGGTGTGACACCAAGGCCGTCCCTCTACTCAGCACCCACGTGGATCCCTTGGCTGGAAAATGTACCGTCGGAAGACTCATCAGGGGCCAGAAACACCTAGTCACTTGCCCACCGGCAGCCACGACTTACACGGAGTGCATGAATGGCGTGGACATGGCCTATCACCTCATCTCCTCATTCTACGTCGGCAGGAGATCGATTAGATGGCACCGCTACCTTTTCTTCCAAAAGCTCAACCAGATTGTCGCCATTGCCAGGCTCAACATGGTCATGGTCTGCGGCCGCGATAGGGCCGGCAAACGCCCCCAGCTGACTTACCGAAGATCGCTGGCCAACCAACTCATCAATCGAGTATGCAAGACACGTCCTATAAGACTTCCAGTCGTCTTAGGTACCACGAAAAGAGTACGAGGAGCTGTAGATGCCAGGTGTGCAGGAAGTACAGACAGGAACGGCACGAGACCATCTGGTGGTGCGCCACTTGTCGCACGAACGTGTGCACGGACGAAAGCTCGAGAAGAAGGCACGGTGGATCTCGATTTTTAGGCTGAATTTTCTTTGAACTTGTATAGCTTTGTACATCCAACGCCGAATAAACCTTGTAACCTTTGTTCAGAATTATGTTTTCCCTTTGCCTAACTGTGACTTTGACTTTTCAGGAAAGACTAAAAGCCCCAAACCTCACTGTCGCTGGACCCGGTATTCGTCGTGGCTTCAGGTACTCAATCCGAGTCTAAAACAGCGACGAATGCCAGGTCTCAGGTGACGGCGGGGTGTGGGGTTTTCTTTGGTTGGGACTTACCATATGGGGTAATGAAAAAAAGGACAGAAAAAAAGCCAACTCATTGCAGGGTCTGGCAAGACTTGGACTTAGCCAAATTCTCTGGGTGTTGCCATTGTAACCATCAGCATTCTAAGGGTAAAAAAAAAGCCAAACCCTGCCTCATTGGGGACTTAGCCAAATTCTCTGGGTGTTGCGATGTTAACCGTCACCATATGGGGTAATGACAAAAAGGTCAGAAAAAAGCCAAACCCTGCCTCATTGCAGGGTCTGGCAAGACTTGGACTTAGCCAAATTCTCTGGGTATTGCGATGTTAACCGTCACCATATGGGTTAAAAAAAAGCCAAACTCCACCATTGTGGAGCTGGGCTAGTATGCGGGTCTCTTTTAATTCAGGGATGGTCAAGACCAAGTCCATCCCCTCAGTACAAAGTCCCATTTTTTGGACTTAGCCACATGCCAAGTCAACATCCAAGTCATCATCCAGTAAGGGTCATCCTCTGGCTTGTAAGTAGTGGTCTCTCCCCCGCCACCACACCCTCATGATCCACAGTCATCGATCGCCTAACCTTCGAGACCAGAAGGAAAGACGGGTCTCGGGTGGATCACTACACTACGGAACTCGTTGGAAAACACGAACGTCCCAATGTTCGACACCTAGCCACGTCGTCAGCTAGCTATTTCATGAATGTCTTATCAAACACCCACTTTAGTGTAGCACTGGCAACGCTCGAAACGACTGCCTTTCAACAAGTTCCAACCAGTCTTTGCTGCAGGTCCAATAGCTCAGCTACAGTTCAGAATGGAGGACCACTCGTCACCGAAACGAAGCCATTAGTCCAATTGCTCCGACCAGTTCCAAGAGACCTCTCCGAGCTTAAAGGGCTCACCGCCACTATTGCCGCTAGGTCCGGCAGCACTCTGGAGATGTGCTACAGGACTAACCCACAGCTCACTGCCAAAGCGTTGCCACCAAGTGGCTCAAACAGCTTAGAACCTTCCAAGCCCGAAGACGAGGCCAGGCTGCTCGTCGCCAAGTCTTTGCTGCTGGTCCAACGGCTCAACCCAGTTTAGAACGGGGATCTGCCAGCACGAAGGCAAGGGGGATCCGTCGCTCACCACCAAAGCTTCGCCACTAGCCCAACTGCTCCGACCAGCTCAGAGACAGCACACCCTCAAGGGAACGAGTGCTCACCACCAAAGTCTTTGCTACTCGGTCCAACGGCTCAACCCAGTTTAGAAAGGCGTCCCAATCTTCACCAAGCAAAGCCACTAGTCCAAATAGCTCCAACCTAGTTTAGAACATCGAGCCTAAAATCGAGGACTTACACAGCTCATCACCAGTCTCTCAATTCGGTCCAGGTTGACTTACGAGGAGTGGGGTCCGCAAGCAAGACCCACAACCAAAGCCACTAGTCCAAACAACTCGACCAGTTCAGAACAGTGCACCCATAGGACGACAATGCTCACTGCTCGTCTTGCTTACTCGGTCCAACAGCTGGTTTAGAACAGCGTGCCGATCTCTAACCAAAGCCACTAGTCCAAACAGCCCGACAAGCTTAGAACGAAACGTCGTACCTAAGGCCAGGGATCCATCCTCATAAGAAGACTGGGGGATCGTCGATGCAACAGCTTACGTTTGTACCAGTCTCGCAACTCGGTCGGAAGGGTCGACTCCGGTTTAGAACGGGGATCTGCCGGCACGAAGGCAAGGGGGACCCGTCGCTCACCAGCAATGCGTCACCACCAGTCTAAACTGCTCGACCAGCCTAGAACGTCGGGGCCACAGTGCTCATCTGCCAAGTCTTCGTCACCACTGGTCCAATGGCTCAACTCCACATCAGAATGGCAGATCCAAGCCCAGGACCCAACATTTCATCATCAAAGCATCGCTACTAGTCCAATAGCTCCAACCAGCTTAAAACAAAGGACCCACATGCCGTGCACACCAACAAACCATCCAAAGCTGAGTTATGCCGTGCTCTCATCCCGCCCGGTCGTAGCGGGATGGTGATACGCCGTCCAGGTTTGACGGATCTCACACCTT
>JAHWFP010134303.1:31194-48414 GCA_023313725.1 Lithobius niger | reverse complement strand
TACGTATGCTCTACCCCATTCTAAATTATGATCGTTTATGAATAATTTACTTGGCGAGCGGGTATTTTGAAATCAAATACTGTAAAATATGGGAAGGAGTTATGCTAGAGCGCCATAAAAATTGTGAGATACTTATCTAAAAAAAAATTGTAAAGTATGACGGTAAAATAGCAAACCCATCTTGTCAGCTTTGTCAAAGAGAGTCCTATGGACGGACGGATGGGGGCGATTTAATTACGCAGGTTCGAACAGATTTTCCTAGAGCGATTCAGCTGTGCTTAGAGCAAGGCTTTATATCAGTTTTTTTTCAACTTTTTTAAGGCTGTTCTCATGCTTGGTGATAGGTTATTAATAATCAGTAAATGATTTAATTACTTTGTATTTCAATCGTCAGCCTCTCCCTTCTGGGTCGTCGTTGCACCTGCTGTAGAAGAGTAAAATTTTAAAAAAAATCAGGGAAAAAATTGGAATATTTTAGGAGTAATTATAAAAGCGCAGGCTGGAAGGGAGAAAAAGCACCTCGTCGCAACATTTACTTATGTCAAAAGAACCACCGGTGGAATCTGGTGCAAGAATATTCCATAATTCATTTTCTTTACCCATATTCTTAAAAATGTTAATGCGACCCCAGCTCTCTACGAATTTAGATAAGCGGCTATTAGCTTAACAACTAATGCAAAACATCCTAAAATAAACAACACCAAAAAGGAACAGAAAATCACGCAGAAAAAAAAACTGCCAAAAAAAATGAAAAATCCACGCCAAGCTAAGGGCTATGAGGCGTAAATGTGAGAAACTGTTTTAGTCAGCATTAATTTAACTAATTCAAGAAGACACGCTTGGGTGTACCATAAACAAAGATGGTGGATTAGTTTTTATACAGGGTGTCCCAAAAGTCCAAGAACAGCCCCACAACAACCGGCGTTACGCCTGCCCTCCTTGGGGAGGGGGGGGGGGCGCAGGGGCCGTAACTCATTAATTTCCAATGGAATGGGGGGTAGCGGAATAGCTTATTTGAAAGGTCTTCATTAGGCGAGTAAAGTGCCGAAAGTTTCGATACGATGAGCCCATCCAAAATGGCAGCCGGTCAAACATTAGAAATTTCATCTGCATCCCTATGTCTTACTCAGGTTAAAAACGTCATAAAGGGACGTAGGTGGCAGCATAATGCTTCGTTCAATTTAGCTGAATTATACCCACAACGACTTTTGCGGTTTGAAACCCAGAGTGTGAGTTTCAGTGCCCCCCGCCCTTCTCCTCCCCTCGGGCACACCTTGATTTCAGGAAATCCTTATTGGCTTTACGAGTTTTGGCAGTCTGGAACTCTCTTGATAACGAGACAGTTTCTGCACCGTCACAACTCCCTTGTCCAACACGTTCGGCGATGCTATCAGGAGCCTTACACCCTGGCAGGTCTAACCTTGGTGGTAAGGCATTCGTGTCCCCATACCAAATCCCCTTACCTTACCCTGGCCATTCTTTTATCACTATATGTAATTGTCTTCTGTTTGTAATTTAGGTGGCTGTCAGTGATCCCAGGGTCCTTGCCGGACTGTTGCTACCGTGGCAAATTGTTATTATTATTAAAGCTGCTATACTGTAATGAAGACCGACATTTCTCTTTGCAAGCACCAAATACAGAAAATATTTCACATTTCTTCGGTACAACATCTTACCCGTTACCCAGCCTGACCTGGTGACCGAGGGATCCCAAAATAGCTACTACTTTAATGAAGACCAACAGTTTTCTTTGCAAGCACCTAATACAGTAGTGATACTACTGCGGTACTACAGAAAATATTTCACTTTCTTTTGTGGAACATCCTACTCATTACCAATGACTGAATGAGTGGGGGCCCCAACAATGCTACTACTTTAATGAAGACTAGCGTTTTTCTTCGCAACCCCCGAATACAGTATTTCTACAGAAAATATTTCTCGTTTCTTTGGTGCTGCATCCTACTCATTACCAATGACCGACAGAGTGACCGAGGACCCCAACAAAGCCACTACTTGAATGAAGACAGACTATTTTCTTTGCAAACACCGAATACAGTGTTTCTACAGAAAATATTTCACGTATTTTCGGTGCTACATCCTACCTTTTACCCAGAACGACCGAGTGACCGAGAGCCACAACAATCCTACTACTTTAATGAAGAGCGACTTTTTTGTTTCCAAGCACAGCATACCGTGTTTCTACAGAAAATATTTCACTTTGCTTTGATTGGCTACATCCGGCGAAGAACTTAAAACTATTTAGCCACTCCGTTTGCTTTTCTGAACTTTAAATAAAATATATATGGTTGTTCTTGTTAGGAACTTAAAAATATAGATAAAGGACTGGGCTCATTCGTGATGCAAGATTGTTCCTGGTAACAGGGTCAGTTTAGGTTATCGTGACCCACCTAAACCAATTTTCAGGTCATTTGAATAAAAATAAAATGATTTGGTCAAACTCTTTCTGTTTTGTCCGCTGATAGTTTCATGGTAACGAAGAAATTGCGGCTTGACTTGATACAAACAGAGAACATTTTGTCATGCCTGCAAGGGACATTTTCGTTTTGGGGTTACTTAACATAATATTTATGTTTCGATGACCTTTATTTCACCAATCAATAAGGAAATCAAGCTAAGACATGGCCAGAGGGGAGAAAGAACCGAAGAAACAGATTAGATAGATTGCGCAAATCTAGGCAAACATTGTCACAAAAATAGCTCAAGAGGTTTCATGTTTTGTAGTATCGACTTCGCATGTACAACTAAACGAACACCATACATTGATGGATTCCTTTGAATGAATTGTTTCGAAAACAACCCTTATATGTAATTTTGAAAATATTTATTCGGCAGCTCTGGGATGAAATATTTGGTAGTGTTTCACAAACAACAAGCAGGGTTATTGACAGAGGGACCCCAATAAAGCTGCTACTTTTATGAAGACTGACATTTTTTCTTTGCAAGCACCAAATACAGTATCTCTACAGAAAATATTTCTCGTTTCTTCGGTGCTACATCCTACCCATTACCCAGAACGACCGAGTGACCGAGGGACCCCAACAAAGCATGCTTTAATGAAGACAGACTATTTTCTTTGCCTACACCGAATACAGTCGGTAACTTAAGTAATAATATTAATAATAATAATAATAATAATAATAATAATAATAATAATAATAATAATAATAATAATAATAATAATAATCTGTTGCAATTATAGTTGCATGGACAGGGAAGGACCCTAATAGGTCACTAACACCCAGCCACAGTAGAAAATTTAAAAGATAAAAACATGATAAAAGGCAAAGCCAGCCAAAAGAACTGTAAGTCAGCAATAACCAAGGACACTTGATAAAAAATAAATAAATAAATAATAACAATAAGATAAAAATATAAGCCAGCCAGATGGACTGTGGTCAACAACCATACACACACAGAAAATTACAATATAAACAAACTACAGTGAAAGGGGAAAATGGCGAACTGCACCAGGATGCTATTTATCAACAAACTTTTATAGCTCAGTCTGGTTTAATAACCTAAAAGTGGTCAGTAAAGGTGCCAAAACAACAGTAGAGGGTAGCTGGTTCCAAACATTTACGACACGATTGCAGAAAAAATCGTTACGGCAATCCAGTTTTGTCATGTTTACCCCTTATTTCAATGGATGACCTCTAGTCCTACTGCATCCTCGTACATAAAAATACTTGCTACTGTCTGGAGCAGACCATAAGTTAAGACTAGGTCAATAGTCAATCGACGAATTTCGAGTGAAGGTAGGATTAATAAGTTCAAACGTTCGTCGTAGGATTTGATGTATAATACAGGAAGCAGTTTAGTAAGACGTCGCTGGACCGACTCAATAAGTTCTATATCTTTATGTAAATAGGGTGACCACACCGTGAGACATATTCCAAAATAGACCTAACATAGATTTTAAAAGCTCTAATAAGTACTGTTACATCCTTTGACCTTAACGATACAGTTTATATGTGTAGATGCCTTAAGATCCATGGATAAATTTATTCCTAGATCTTTAATTTTTTTTCGTTTTTCAGACAATTATTCTCGATAAAGTAATTCAAATTTTCATTTTTCCCGCCAAGTTGCAAGGCTTTACATTTGCTAGCAGTGATAGGTAGTTGCCAATCTTTAGCCCAAATCTCAATATCCTTGATAGCACTACATAAGGCGAGGTGATCATGGATATCATGTACAGTTTTGTATATCTTGACGTCATCAGCACTGGGATCATCACACCTGGAGTTTTACATGTCAAATCATTGAGATATATTAGGAACAACATCGGTCCCAAAACAGAGCCTTGGGGGCACTCCACTGATAACTGCTTTAGCATCTGAAGTAGAAAGACCCACACAAACTGTCTGACTACGAGCAGTGAGAAATGACCTAAGCGGTAAAGAAATGACCTAAGAAATGGCCAATCGGTGACTTAAGCGTTAAACAGATTAAATCACCATGATAACTGTAAGGTCTACAAACTTTGACATCGCTCACTCGTCCTAACATTCAAAGATTAATCTTTCTAACAAGCTATTTGAAAGCACAATCACTATACTTAATAATTTTCAAAAATCTTGACCCCAGGAGCCATTTATATTGTTCCATATTTTACTTGTTTTTGGTGTTGGGAAAACCAACTTTTACGCCCATTAGTTTATTTCGGTCGCATAAACTGATCACGTTAAAAAAAAAAAAATTTTTAATTATTATTTATCCAGTGATTTGTCAACCACCTTGTGCAAATGGAGGAAAGTGTATTCATCCCGGAATCTGCAAATGTTCTTATGGATACTCTCCGCCCACATGTGCTCGTAAGTAATAGGTTTCCCAAACACTAACAAGCTTACTTTAACCAATAGCAAGAATTTATAGGGTTGGGGAGGAGAATTTGTAACCGAGTCCCCCTACTGAAACGTCTTGGACACAGTCGTATTAGTTCCGTCTTAGTTTACAGAGGGCGCCACATGTTTTGTATGGGTATTTCTACTCAGTTTTGAGCCTAAAATTAAACTAAACTACACGAAACTAGCTTGATTTTAATATTATTTAGCCTAGCTGAGTTGTAATTTAGCTTACTTTAGATTTGGGCTGAAAAATGAGCAAAAGTTATCAGATGGAACACGTGGCGCCCTCTGAAAACTCGGACTGAACTAATGGGGACCGATCTAACGTGTTTCAATAGAGACGTTTTAGAGTTACAAATTCTCCTCCCAAACCCTATAAATTCTTGCCAATAGCTATAAGTTACTTGTAGATTAGATATCACATCCTCCAGACTTGGAGACCAAGATCCTGTCCGATAAAGTCAGTAAGTACACAAGAAACAAATACACTATGCTTCGAGAATTTAGCAGCCCGTTATCACATTCAGCTATTCAGCTATATATAGCATCGTTCAAATCAAATTAATACACACGCAAGTGTGTCGCCCACCAAAATTTAAACGATAATATTAACGTCCTATCCAGATAATTAATATAAGGGGTGCCAAACAACGATAGCCCCCACCCTCCCCAGAGTAAACTAAACATGATAGGAAAAAAATGAAAGTACCAATAGGTAGCCCATTTTATTGTGGGTTTAAATTCACAAGCTCAATATTCAGTGTTTACTCCATTGGCGTCACGAACAGCTTGAAGACGAGCTTGGTAGGGAGGCGAAAGTGGGTCAAAAAGATCCGTATAGGTTACGGCCGTGCGGTTATTTGGTAATAACTCCAAAACCAGCAGTGTGGGCATCATGAAACTTGGTGACAGGGTAGGGATCGTTCCCACGCGCATATTAAGCCCAACCACAAGTCCATGCGCAACCTGTGAGCGGAGCTATTAAAAAAAACAACCGCGTGACGGCTTCCCCTGTAAGATGCTGCACTGCAGCGTACTCCACATATGCGTTGAACTCCCATTTCCCGAAGCACAGCATCGATATGCTCCTCCACCTTAGTACTACTAACTCGAGTTGCTAGAGGTTCAGAAAACATCCTTTTTTCAACATTGTCCTTCAAGATGGATCCAACATTTTCGCACAAATTCAGAAAATGGAGTTCAACACGGATCTTTTTGAGTGACTTTTGCCTTCCTACCCTGCTCGTCTTCAAGCTGTTTGTGACGCCAATGGAGTGAACACTAAATATCGAGCTTGTGAGTTTAATTAAACCCACAATAAAATGGTCTACCTATAGGTTCTTTCATTTTTTCCCTATCATGCTTAGTTTGCTCTGGGGAGGGTGGGGGCTATCATTGTTTGGCACGTATATATATGAACATGGCGACCACTAGACACTTGTGCCTATTACAGCTAAGGTAGTTTGACTGTTTTCGTATTATCGTGAGATTTGGTCGCCTGACAACATAAAAGTCACTATTAGTGACACAGCTTAAGTTTTCTTGTGAAAAAAAAAGGTGTGACTCAATTTTTGCCAAATTACTAGCTACGACTACTAGTTTCATAAAAATAAATTCTTCCATGCAATGAATAAAGCTGAAATTCTCCAGATAGCTGTAGTTTAACCGAGGAACGACTGGTTTGTATAGGTTAGGAGAAGCGTAAATTCAAAGTTACCAATCAACTTCAATACACTTATGTATATTTTTATGATTTCTTAGCTGCCTGCAATCCAGGCTGTCTAAACCAAGGAATTTGCGTAGCCCCCAACGTTTGTCGATGTTCTGCAGGATATACTGGGAAGCGTTGCGACATGGGTAAGCACAATTATATTTAGTTAATGTCATGTGGCTAATAGCTTTCGTTGCAACGTCATCGACTAAAAGTCTTAAACTCGTTGTTTTCGGTTTGAACTTAAGAAAACAAAGGTGACTTTATATAAACTTGTCTATTCGCTGCACCGGGACTTTATTTTGTGGGGAAGAAGAACACTAAAAAAGTTGCCCCTGGCTGGCGAAAAACTCCTACAAGAGCTTAAAAACAAACCCCTTTTAGTTTTCGGCCGTATGGAACTCTTAGGGCGCGTTTATGCAGCGACTCGTCTTTGCATTCTCGCTGGTAGAACTCAATCGCGATGGCAAAGGTGACATTGCCATGGTAACAACGCTAAATGGATTAGCTAAATCCGACATCGTTTGAGTAAATACTTGCAGTCTTATAATACGTGCCAATAATATAAAGAATTCCTCATGACGAAACAATTTTCCCAAACGCTTCTGAACTCACGTTATTTGTTTTCGTTGCGAGGCGGCAGACATAAAACCGCCGCCATGTTGGAATTTGAGGTGATTTCTAACTTCTAGCTGCGAGAATGCAAAAGCGAGTGGTTGCATAAACGTGCCGTTAGGCTTTGGTTACAAACATTAAATCAGGAGGAAGCTCCAGGAGGGCCATTCAACAACATTTTCCGATGTGACGTGTTGTTGACTGCCATTCTTGGAGCTAACTCCTGTTTTAATGGTAAGGTGCATCCGAAAATTGAAATGTGTTTGTTTCTATAGTCTTGTAGGAGTTTTTTTCGCCAATCAGGGGGTAACCTTCTTGCATGTAAGTGTACTTCTTCCTGTAAAAGTATTTTACTTCTTAATGTACCAAATTAAAATAATTTAAAGGACAGTTGAAACTTCTGTGTACAATTTTGTGTCTTCTAATTTATTAAAGCAGTTGAAGCATTTTGTCCTAAATTGTCAAACTTTTACACAATCATTTTTTATGCAAATTGTATCTATTGTATATTTTATGTCAACCTGCAGGCAGAATGTTTTAAATCATATTGATTAGGAGCCGATTTTATCTCAATTTACAAGAATGATGTACGTTAATACAGAACGACGAAAACAAACGTGTTTAACCTTAGCATTTTCTAAGATTTTCAAACTCTAGTAGCATATTTGGTGGCAACTAACTCTTCTTTTCTTTTTTCCGTTTTCTCTCTGTTTCTAACTGTATTTTTTTTTTACATGTGTATAGCCATTTGCAAACGTGGATGTCGTAATGGTGGACGATGTGTTTTACCTGATAAGTGCACTTGTGCCTCTGGGTACGGAGGCGATGATTGCTCTATTCGTAAGTTCTATGTTTTACTCTCGTAGAAATTACTTTGTGGGGAATGAAGTTCCAATTGGAAATAATTGAATACCACACAAAGTTTCACCCATATGGAAAAATGGGTTGCACTTTGTTGTTCACTTCTATGTAGTCATTTCTAAGTGGCGTCTTCAACGTCACTTGACAAGATGGCTGACCCAGTCTCTGGCTCCAAATTTTAGCCTCGTCGTTTACACATAATCTTTTTTATGTGTAAGTACGCAGCTCACGCCATTTATTATTGTAAATAATTTTGTATCATTTCTGTAAATGTTTCTATGTAGATGAACAAGACCCACACGAGTCTTGCGGCTGAAAACAAAAAATAAAATAAAAAAAAAAGATGCTCACCTAGTCTCAGGCACCAAATTTCACTCTCTTCGTTTTCAATCTTTTTGGTGTGCGGACTAGTCCCAGTCGAGTTTTATTGGCCAAAAATTAAAAGGGCGTTTTGTACGAACTTTTGAGTTCTTTACCAGTCAAGGAAAAGTTGAAAATTCCGTATTTTACTTTTTAAGAGAACAACCCGGACATAGCATAACATATCGACAGACAAGTAACTTTATTGGGTAATTATCCGAGAAAATCTTGCTTGGTATGGCGCTCCCTTGATGAAATTCAAAATCAAGGTAGGGATGGGCCTTCCTCACACTCCCATTTAGACCAACACAGTTTTCCCAACATTCTGTTTTTAACCAGTTACGATTTGTAAGGAAAATTTCTAGCATTACAGAAGGTCGTTTCTGAGATCAATGAGGATCCTCTGTAAATGGGAAAAAAACATTAGGTCGAAATATTTATTAAAGTAATTTTTTGGAGTATAAAGTCATATGACGCAAACTTAAAATGGCTCAGTTCTTAAGTTTACTAGAAGTTTAGAAGGAGAAGGAAGTCTAGCAAGAGGTTGGAAAAACCCGGAGATTCAAACGGGGAAACCACCAATCGTGGTAGGTGGCCGCATATTGTCTGGAATAAGACAGCAAGAATAACAAAGCCACTGAAAGAGGCTGGTAGTTTCTCACGCTACCCTGATCGACAAGTTTAGCACGGACTTTGCCAGATTCTACTTTCCGGTTGTTGATCAGATCAGCTTGGTTGAGCTTTCTTACCATTCAGTCACTATGACCATAAGTCGGGCATTTACTGTTCTGCGCCCAATGGAAGAATTGGGGAGGTCGATCTTTACTTTGACAACTTCTCAGTGGCGTCGCTAGGAGCATTTTCCAAAAGGACACACGATCTTTTATCCATGCCAGGAAAAAAATAGTATTTTTATTTTAAAAATATAAGACGACTAATGTATTAAACTGCGAAACACTAAACGTAGTTTTTACTTGTCGCTTGAAATACATACTTTTTCTAATTTAAAGTATATTCGGTGCGTAAGCTCCATGCCCAACATAAGCCCCAACACTTCAAGGCAACATACTGGCTCCCAACTGGAGCGGCGCCCTGTATTACACAATTCATTGACGCTGTCCCATTTACCCTCACTTTCGTTTCTGGGAACAGCAAGAAGGGAAGGAGACGTCTCTGCTCTGTGTTAAGCCTAATCATTATGTAACGGGCATACCACGCGCAGGCATGCTATCACGCCGGTAGATCGCCACACTCTTTGCCGCAAGTGTAGGATGCGTATTGCGTAGGTTATTAGGGTGTTGAACATTTAGATCCAATCTTCGTACTACTTGGATTGGGTGCACTTTTGGTAGATGAAGGCTCCCCACGATGTTTCTTGTCCTTTGTAACAGAATCCATCTTCTTATGTTTCCTATCCGGCGACATCCACTGCTTCTTTCCTTTGGCTGTTGAAGTGGTTGCACGGGCTAACTTTCTGAACGCTTGGTTTGCGGGACATACGTCGTGTTCTTCACGTGGGTAGGTGGGGTGTGTTCATGGGATAGCGGGAAAGACACACTAAATTCACCACAGCCACATCTTCGTCTTCAAGAAGAACCTGGTATCCTATTGCAGATATAACCATATGTCTTCTGGCTTTAACTCTGAAAACAAGTCGACAGAAGCTCTCGTCATCCATACTATAGTCGGAGTGTACAGTCGTCTAGCATAGCGTTCTGTATTTGATGGATTTATCTTCACGGATGCCTCCAACCGGGGCTGGGGTGCCCACATGTGATCTGAGACTGCATCGGGAACCTAGAACAAAGAGGAGAAAACTTGGCATATCCAATGTTCTGGACTTTCAGGCTGTGCGTTGTGCCATACGCTGCTGTTACCACCTTGTGCAGCACAAATCCATCATTGATACATCCGACAACTTGTCTGTGGTTGCATCCGAAAATAAAGTAGGAGGGACCAGGACCCGATCCCTGCAGGAGGGAGTCTCAGGTTGTTTGATCTGTGCCTCTCTGTCAACACCACACTCCTCCCCAGGAACATTCCAGGGAAACATTACAGACGAGTTGTCAAGGAAGGACTTAAATGTGTTGACGCACATGGCAACAAAAGTGCACCCTTGAGATAGCGACCCGGAATGGGCAAAGGTATTCCAGATTATCACTGATAAAAAGTGGAGGGGAGAGATGTGAAAACAAGATCACAACAGATACGGCTACATATTCGTGTTGGCAGTTGTGTCCGGCTGTGCGAAAGGCAATCTTTCAGCAGTAGGAGACCCCTCAGGTGGACCTGTTTCCGATGAAGAACAACAATCAGCTTAGCATCTTGATATCGACCTTTCCAGATGACCGGGTGTGGGCAGCGGACAGCCTGAGCATGTCGTGGATAGGCCTGAACATTTATCTCATCCCACCGTTTATTTCCCTTCAAGTGGTGTTGAACAAGATTCTGGAGTCATTCGGGACATTAACATAATCACCCCCTGGTGGACAGCAGCCCCATGGTCGTCGATTTGATGAAACTTAAGAATGGCAATCCAATCACCCTCCTGGCACAGAAGGGCCTCTACTCGCAACACAGGGGCAGGACTCTCCACCTGAATCCCGGAAGCTGCACCTTCATGCGTGGAGACTTTGAAGAACAGTTTTAGCAAGGCCGGGTTCTCCACTGAAGTCATAGACAAGATGTTTCACTGTCACAGATTCCCCCATCAAAGTTTCTAGAGCAAATGGAAGAAATGGGCTGTGTGGAGCAGAACTGAAGGGGTAGAACTTTGTAATCGATTGGTACTAGAGCTCGTCAGGTTCCTCTCATCTTTATTTCAAAAAGACCTTTCGACATCAGCCATAAAGAGTTACAGAGCTGTAAACAACTCGGACCTCTCTCTGGTGGGCAGACACACAACTACGTCTTTTGTGGCCATTTCCCACCTTGTTCACGCATTTAGCAAGCAGCGACCAAACACCTAACTTCTCTGCTCAGCTTGTGACCCTCCTTTAGTGCTTTCCAGCCTATGAGGGAGCCTTATCAACCGCTGCACAAAGCTGCTTTCCCTCTGTTTGCTGACTCTACGCCCCCACCCATTTCAGAGCTAAGTGTCAGAACCCGGAAGAGCTGCTTGAAACCCATCATGATGAACGCAGTTTTAATGCTAGTAGGGAGGTTGGAACTAGGTTCCAGAGCACATACATACTATCTGGAAGCCACCAATCACCTTGAAGGACCACCCAACAGCAAGCGTGCAGAAGACCATGGAATCGGAAGAGCCCTGAGGAAATCTGGTAGATCCCGTCTGTTTTCAAAATCAACAAGGACGCCAATCACCCAAGCAAGAACCCTGTGGCTCCTTCCTTTGTGGCCTTCTGGACATGCTAGGTACAGCGGTCTCTGAGTCAGGTGATTCCACCGGATTCGAACCCATGAACTAAGCATTTGCAGCAGGGACACCTTTGGACAAAATACTGACTGTATGATCATGGAGTAATGGGATGCCTTTCATCAGCCACTATTTCAGGAATGTGCCAGTGGCCACTGGAAGTCTGGAAGCTGAAGGTCTCGTCATTGCCATTGCATCAGCGGACAATGATATGACTGGCCTACTGCTGGAGACGATTGGAGGAAGAGAGAATTGGTTAGTACCACTCATTCTGCGCCACTCATACTAACCTGTGGGCAACCCACCGACCAACCCCACTGGTCGAACCTGTAGTAATGTATTTACCGGGAAACGAAAGTGAAGATACGTGGGATGGTATCAATGAGTTATATAATGCGGGACGCTGCCCAGTGGGGAGGAGGTAGTTGTGTGAGTGTTTTGGGGTTAATGTTGGGCATGCAGCATTTTTTTTATGATTAGAAAAGGTAAGTATTTTATGATAAGTAACAACTATTTTCATGTTTAAAACTACATTTTAACTACAAATTCAAATTGTTTTTGCTCATCATGGTTTTTACAGTACAAACAACACGGGTGAATATCGATGAATCGGTCCGCGTTAGTATTGCCCATCCTTCTTTCTTTGGAGATGCCACAGCCCCTATTTGCAAATGTTTAACCTTTTGACACGTTTCTTTCGTTTTTTAGCTATCTGCCGTCCCCCATGCAACAATGGCGGTACTTGTTTGAAACCGTTTTATTGCCTGTGTCCACCGGGTACGTCGGGTTCCGCATGCGAGAAATGTAAGTAACGCTTAATTTGAAATTAACTACAGTACTTCCAGGGAGCTTGGATTACATGTAGCTTTGATAGGGTGGACCTACTTAATATTACGCTGTACCGCGAGAAACCGTGCGAGATTTTGGTAGCTGCTTTGCATACTTCAAACGCGTCTGACGTTTCTGCTCCCATTTTTCGCGCCATTTTACCGATTCTTGCATCTCATTGGCTTTTGATTTTTCCGATGAATTGACACAAAATTGGACTAACAAACGAACGAGTACGCATCATCAAACGTAAGCCGGACCGCTCCAATTGCTTAAATTGTTTTAAAGTGCAATAATCTACCAGCACAATCGACAATGCGACTGAAAATCGCAACGTTTGTTATCAGAAGGAGAGCACCGTCACAAGCGACCATCGTAAACGCATGCCATTGTTTTGGTTTCAACGCAACTACGTCAGCTACTCTGTCTCGGGTATTCTGGTAAGAATTTTTTGTTTTGTTTTAATAACGTGTAATTTAACGTTCAGCAAAAATAAGCGATCAGATATTTCATAATTATTCATTAATTTTGTTAAAAACTACTGGCTAGTTAGAACAAACCTTTTTGTTGGTTTCGAAAAACCAAGCGTCGTCTGCTTCGAGGATTGGTTTGGGAGCAAAAACGTCACTAACTGAATCTCGTCGTGTATACCTTACACGAGAAATAGCTGTGCTATAGCTCAGACGCGTTCACCGAGTGGGGCCACCCTATCAAAGCTACATGTAATCCAAGCTCCCTGAGTACTTCGTTGTCATTGAATTTACAATACACCTCAAGAATGAAAGTTAATCACCGAATTAAGACTTCGTTAACCAATACTAATAAATCACTAGGACAAAATCAACTTTTAGGACGCATAGTTTGTTAGAAGAGTTTATTTCATTAGTATCGGTTGATGGGCTTTTTCCACACGTACTGCGAAATAAAAGTGTGCTTCATTTAGGTCTCAAATAAGTTTACAAGACTCGCTGTTAACGATACACACACGTATTAAAAACTGAAAGTGAGTGATTTTAGCATTAAATATACAGGAAGTATCCTTGAATGACTGTCAATAATATACAAACGTATTATGAAAGAGAAGGTGTTCTTGATTTACGCTTAAATAAGTATACATGAATCGGTGTGAATGATATACAATGAAAGTGTGCTTGCTTTAGGCATTAAATAAGTATAACTGAGTCGCTGTTAATAATATCGACGGATTATGAAATAGAAGTGTGCTTGATTTAGGCAATAAATAAGTATATTTATGAATCGCTGTTAATAATATACACACGTATTAGGATATAAGAGTGTGCAGACTTAGTAATTTAAAAGTATACATCAATCGCTGTTAATGATATACACGTGTATTATGAAATGAAAGTGTGCTTGATATAGGCATTAGATTTAAGTATACATGAATCGCAGTACACTCATGCATTGTGAAACAAGTGTGCTTGATGTTGACTTTAGATAAGTATACACGAATAGCTGTTAATGGAACAAAGACAAGGTGAAAAGGAGCCAACCACGAAAAATCGTTACTATAGACATAATGTGCGGCTTGTCTCGGATTCGAAACGGTGAGCTATAGTCCTTCATCGTTTCCAGTAGATTATCGTTGAGTCGGGAGGAACCTTAATTTTATAGTTGTAAAGTTACCTCATCTAGGCTAATACAGTTTTTTCTCAAATTATTTAGCAAGCCATGATTTTTTTAACGTGCTTTAGCTCTTTGCAAATGACTTTTTGATATCGAGTTTTGATAGTGACTGAGCGCACCCCAACAGTTACCATCATAACCGCCCCCCCCCCCCCCCCCCCAAAAAAAATGCCAAGAAGTGACATCTTCCCGTTAATAGGAATGTCTCAAGTCATACACGATAATCCGGATTAATCTCATTCTTTGATTTTCAGGGTGAGAACTTTGCCGCGCTTTGAGGGTTGATTGTCATTTTTTTTTTCTCCCCCGTTTTCTGGCTTCGATCGTGTTCGCCGTTCTTTTTTTGACTTGATAAGATCTTGCAGAAAATTAATTTTATTGGAAATCCTGTGATGGATGGCTTCGCGACGAGATAATGGAAGAACGCCCATGAGCAGCTGTCGTTAGCGTCATTGTTACCGACGTGGTACGAGATCGAGACGAGAAAATGGCGAATTGAGCGAGGGCATAGTCTCATTCAGCAGTAGCTTTTTTAAAGTTACTGTATTTTAATGGGTTTAACGGGTAAACTTTAACGTATTCTATGGATGACGTATCAGTAACTAAATGGTACCAATGTGGCCAAAAATATCGGCAATCAAAACATCATGCGGTGACATCATTTTAATTCCCCGGGCACCCCTCACAAAGCTCGTGGTGCGCTTAACGACTGAGACTTTCAGCTGTCTTGTTGCTGTCCTTGTTTTGGACTTAAAATTAAGAGTCAGTCAAAACTCTGTTTTAACATGATTTATTCAAAAATAAATTTAAAAAAATTATAATGAAATGGTCTATGCAGTAAAGACAAAAATTAAAAGTAGAACAAGGTATGTCACTAATATAACGCTCAACCAGAAATTGAGATGAGGAAGAAGTTTTCCCAGTTTGACACATGACAGCCCAGCATTGCCACTTCAAAATAAGATAAATATACAGTCTATATTAAGTCTGTAAATGTACAGTCCATAATATAAATGTAGTCTGTATAAGTCTTTAAGTCTTTAAATGTACAGTCTATACAATACTATCGTAAACTAGTTAGCAAATACACGTTAATGTATAAATAAACAATCAACGTCAACACTAATTATTTGGACACATAAGAAGCAATTTTCAGAAGAAAAATTTTATTTCTGGGCTTGGGCCGAATGGAACCCTCTGAGGGGCGAGGAGGTTCCAGACGAACACTTTTAATCCTAGGCCGCTGTTTTGCTGTGTTTTTCTGGCATTTTTTTTTATCGCCTCTAAATCCTGTGATTGGACTCTGAATTGCATTGTTTTTTTTTTTCACGTTTTAATTTTTGTGTTGGCATTAGTTTCCAGTATGCCTGCAACTTCTTAGTTGCGACGCATACTGTAAAATTTAGCAGTGTGATAACCTAGAATGGGAAAATAAAGTTCAATCATTTAGATAGTGTTGGAATTGTCCCTGAGCCAGTGAAGATATGTACCCCTAAATCAGATATGACTCCCCAGGGCTTTCCAAACTATTCATACGAAACCAACTTTTGATTCACATTGCAGATCTTTTCGTCGAAAGTCAACATTTATTATTATTTATGTAATATATTTTTCAGTTTCCTGTACGCCTAAATGTAAATACGGAGGAAAGTGCATCGGACTCAATAAGTGCTCTTGTGCCGTGGGCTACACGGGGAAATATTGCGAAACGGGTAAGAAATAAGTTCCAATAAAAAATCTAAAAACGAAAAATAAATAAAAAGATCATAAAAGGTACACAACCGTGTTACAAATTTGGTATTTGTCTTTCTTAGAAGCACTTTATTTCCCATTGAGAATAGTTCCCTGTTTCATATTTTCCTCGCAAACTTGTCCACATAAAAAAAAAAATGTGAGAAGGCTGATTTTAAACTTAATCTTGCCCATTATCCTATAGCAAAATATTGGCTGTTGTTCCTCGAAACTCAAGGGGCAATAAGCGAGTTCCCTTTTATAATGCAATCATCGTGCCTATTTATAAACTTATAAATTTTATGTTCCGAATTTCTTTCAGAAATTGCAACGGCTTGTTCTAAATTCATCATATTTTTTTATTTTGAACATTAAAAACTATGATGAATTTAGAACAAGCCGTTCAATCTCATAAGGTTGTCGCATTGGTTAAATTTGTGGGTGCTAGACAATTCGGTACCCCAAAATTCGGTGCCAACAAACAAAAGACAACCTACGACAATTTGGTCCCAAGTAAAAAAGTTTCCTCCCCCAAAAAATTTAAATGCCAGTTAAAATTCGAGGACCAACTACGACAGTATGGTCCCGAGTTATATCACTTTAATTTAACCTTTAAAATGTTGGAGAGATTTTGGTGTACAGACATTTCGGTGTGGTGTAGATTATATGCACACGCAAAGTTTTTCTCGTCATATTTTCCGGCAGTGAGTTTCCAGCTGTTCTGATGGGGGATGCTTTAGGATGTTTATCGTTCCCGTACGCGCGGGGGGCCCCCGCCCTCCCCATCTCCACCTACCAGTTTAGACTGCACTAAGGTTGACGTGCAAGCGATGACAAATAATTTTGGTAGTACTTCATGGAGTTCAACTTATTTGCAATTATTTACATAAATCTACTTACCCACTCTGGCGTAATCATTTCTTTTTTCGACGGGACCGAATTTTCGTAGGGTTTTACTAGGGCAGCCCCTCGTATATGACCGGTTTACAGAGCATTGTTGTGATTTCCCGTTTGCATGAAAATACTGTGATTTCCCGTTAACAGTTGCCCAAGCTTTCATTAGATTTGGTTAGAGCCAGGGTTAAGAAACATAGGGGCCTAGATCCCGTTTGCATGAAAATACTGGGATTTCCCTATAGTAGTCGCCCAAGCTTTTATTAGATTTAGTTAGAGCCAGGGTTAAGAGACATAGGGGCCTAGATCCCGTTTGCATGAAAATACTG
>JAHWFP010134303.1:0-31184 GCA_023313725.1 Lithobius niger | reverse complement strand
GGGTTAAGAGACATAGGGGCCTAGATCCCGTTTGCATGAAAATACTGTGATTTCCCGTTAGCAGTCGCCCAAGCTTTCATTAGATTTAGTTAGAGCTAGGGTTAAGAAACATAGGGGCCTAGATCCCGTTTGCATGAAAATACTGGGATTTCCCTTTAGCAGTCGCCCAAGCTTTCATTAGATTTAGTTAGAGCCAGGGTTAATAGACATAGGGGTCTAGATCCCGTTTGCATGAAAATACTGTGATTTCCCGTTAGCAGTCGCTCAAGCTTTCATTAGATTTAGTTAGAGCCAGGGCTAAGAGACATAGGGGCCTAGATATTGTTTGCATGAAAATACTGGGATTTCCCTTTAGCAGTCGCCCAAGCTTTCATTAGATTTAGTTATAGCCAGGGTTAAGAGACATAGGGGCCTAGATGCCGTTTGCATGAAAATATTGTGACTGGAAAAAAAAAACATGACGTCATCAGTATTGTGCCTCTTTGTTGAACAATTCCGTTTGACAGACATATAAACAAATAAAAGAAATAAGATTATCGACATTCCCATTGCGGACGTCAATACCAATGCGGACATACACAAACGCACACACACAAATAAACAAATATTACTATCTTAGTTATATGTATATGGGGCCGAATCGTCGCAAAAACTAATTTTGGGGCCGAATTGTCGTGAACTGGAATTTATGTATCTGTGGTCTTCTACCAATTATTGAAAGACGTAAAGCGGGTGCTTTTAAGTGTCGTTTTATGTGTCAAGTGTTTTAGTTGTACATTAACTTTCGATTAATTTCCGTAAATAACAATGTGTCGGATTAATTATTCTGAATACACGGACGAAATCTCTATTTTGAGAGCTCATTATTGCTCGCGAAAAAATGTACCAAAGATCAAGATGCTCAATCTCACAGTGTCCAGAATCTCCTCTCCACTATTCTACAAATTTTCGATAGCCCACATCGACAACAATCTTCATCAGGTACATTTGACGAATTTAAAAGTTCCTGGCTCATATTTGTCTGTCTCTCGTCCTATGAATATGAATTAATTATTACTTTTGTTTGTTAAATTTTGATATTTCATCAAATTGCCCGAAACCTCCTGCCTAATTTTATTGGCTGACTAACTTAAATCTACAAACAGGACATGGAATACATGTGGAAAATATGAAATGAAGCGGGCAGGATGTTTTAAAAGTTATCGTGCAGACAGACAAACAGACTGACAAAAAGTCAACAACTCGGGATGAAATGCTCCTTTGTTGTGCACCGCGTGTTACTAAACGTAATGTAAAATCGGATAAAATGTTAAGACATTTCCTAATATTTATTTTCGGGAGGGTTATCCCCCCCCCCCCTCCCTCCCTCCCAACAAAATTCTAAGAAAAGTCAACGTTACAACAAAGGAACTTGTTCGGCTTGCCGAGAGGAAGGACAGGTTTTTTTAACACCACTTTTTTCGTCTGCCTCTTTTGAGGGGAGATGCCAGACGTTTGATACATTTTAATTGGTTTAATAATGTTTTAATTTTTTAATTTGAGTGAACTTCAATGGACTCCTCCTTTTCAGCTTGAGTGACTCGGTCGGTAGTACACTGCCATGCCATTTTGAGTATTTTATTGAAACCTGATGACGGAGAATGGTTTCACCGAAACGTTGTTTGTTTTAATTTGTGTTGCACCAGTTGGCTTTAATTTAACTCAAAAACAAAGGATCTTCTCATCCTGTGCTGGTAACCATCCACATGATCACTTGATGGAGACGTAGGAAATGTTTGTTTCAAAAGGTGCTTTGATTTGCGATAATAAAATAATAAAGTAACAGATACATTGATTGAGTTGATCTCATTGGTATGATGGTTACATGATGTATTAGTCAGTTGGAAAGGGGGAGCATGCTTGCAGTTCTTATGTATGAGGTGATGGTAGGCCTGCTAAACTAAGTGTTAAACCCTGTAAATTTATCAGCTTCAGCTATTAGGCTATAATGAGAAACTCACTGGCCACGTGGCCACTGCATGGTTCAACCAAATGGGCGTTCTCTCTTTGATTTTCTTTTTTATCGTTTTCTTTTAGCTTAAGAGGTTTAGACGCTATATTTTTCTTTTGTCGTGGTGGTACTGAACGGGGTAGGATAAAATTGCTAGTTTTCCCCGCCTCCAGAAAGAATCCCTAGCTACGTCCTTGAGTCTTTGCGAAAGTTTTGGAATTGAGTTCAGAACTAAACTAAAATTTCAAAGGGGTTTTGGGGATTTTGAGTGTGAAATATGAATCAGAAAACATGAACAAAATTATTATTACTTACAATAATTACGAATAAGAAAGTAATGTACAGTTAAAAGCACATTTCTTTCAGTAAATGGTTGAAATTCAACAAACGGGTTGATGTACAAATTCAACCGATACACCAACCACCTAAGGGCGCGTTAACGTATCGACTCGCCTTGCATTCTCGCAGCTAGAAGCTAGAAATCCTCTGAAATTTCAACATGGCGGCTGTTTTACCTCTTCCAACACGCAACGAAACGAGTCAATAATTGAGTTTAGAAGCGATTGGGGAAATTGTTTCGTCAGGAGGAATTCTTCATCTTATTGTCACGGATTATAAGACTGCAAGCATTTGCTCAAACCATGTCGGATTTAGCTAATCCAGGTAGCGTTGTTACCATGGCAACGATTCATTTGCCATCACGATTAAATTCTAGCTGCGAGAATGCAAAGGCGAGTCGTTGCGTAAACGCGCCCTTAGTCTCCATGGCTTTTTTTTTAATATTATTTTATTTTATTTGTTTTATGAAGTTTTCTAGTATTCCTTCGGCTGTATTTGTCACTGAAGGTCCACAAACATGTTTAGTTTTTTTCAAAGTAATTTACCAAAGTACTGTACTTAGAAAAGATCAAAGTGTTCACCAACTAGTTCGGGAGGAACACCACGGGGTAGGTACCTGCGTGTTTATTTTCCCCCTCCCACCTTATTTCGGCAGGTAGGGCTTTGGCTTAGCTCGCCTTTGTTAGTCTCCGCAGAGCAATTACAAAAGCCGTATGGCTATTAAATTTTTAAATTAAAATCGCTGCGCTACATGTATGTGTCTGTGTGGTTTGGTAAAGCAATAAAGGTGTGTGTGTGTGTACGTGTGGTGCATGGGAGGTTTTATTAAAAATCCGTGTTTCGCTTTAACGTGGCTCGGTAATAATTAAAAAAAAAACTAAATTTATTTTCCAGCGACCTGTACGGGAGGATGTTTAAATGGGGGCACGTGCGTTTCTGTCAACAAGTGCGCGTGCACGAAAGGTTTCCAAGGCACTCGTTGTGACAAACGGTAAATAGGCTTAACGCAATCGTCAAAATGTTTACGAACGTGTCCTCCAACGGCTTGCGGGTTCTTCATCAAGTGGATTTTCTTGTTTTTTTTTGTATTTTTCCCCCTCCACAGTCAATGCAAGATGTCGCCGATAAAAGAACCGTACAAACGGAACTTCAAAAAAAAGGTCAACAAGGTTTCCGAACAACCCTGTGGAGCATACGGTTGGAAAAAGTGCAATGTTTCTAAGTAAGTTCATCGTCCTCAGAGGGCAAATGAAGCTTTTTTTTTCACCTGTGTGTATTAAATCATTTTTTCTGGTGGGGGAACGGCAAATTTTTCCGTCCCCTCTCCGCTCCCTGCTAGAAAAGGTATGACCACTTTATTTTTATTGTATACAAGTATTTTTCTTGCTTTACGTAATATATGGCTTCATAAAGCCATAGAAGAAAATAACGAAACAGGAAAATCACGAATAAATTTTGCTGGGATTTGTGTGCCTCTTCGAATTGATTTTTTGGGTAGGGGCGCTTCCTCCCCAACCCCACCCCCCCCCCTCCTCCAAAAAAAAACAAGCCGAGGGGCTCTTATTTATGCCACTGAATAACTTATCTATTTAAGCAGTCGTAAACCTAAAAAGAACAATTTGAAACGTTGTTATAGCATTTGATACTTTATTAGAAAAGAATTTGACATTTTCATTTTTGGCACTGTTAGATCCCATCGTCAAGTATAACTGTATGAATAATTAATTGTCTGGCAGTTTAAATAACTTGTATTTTTTCACATTTTGTATTTTGGCCATTTTTGGTTCGTGCCTTTCTTTTCCTCGAAACTTTGGAAGATACGTACACTGCACGAAAGATAACCGGTCGGACATACCTGTTGAGAATAACAGCTTGTGCCACGTGGTTGAGTGTAAGTTACCAGCCTCTACAGGTTCACTTTCACAAAGTATAAATGTTCACGAGGAAAGGAAACGCATGTGTTTTTGCCTTGGGGACAAATGTATTTTTCTTCTTAACAAAACGCTAGACTACGGGGTTGTTTTCGTAACGCACTCTCACCTTCCACAGGTATCAAGAAAGTACTGTAAAAGAATAAAACTTTCCCTCCGTAAAGGGAATGTCAAGCTACACACAACCGACAATGCACAACCCTAGCTCGGGGCGAAAGTGATGTTGCAGTAAACATTAAACATAATTCATTTTCTGGCTCAGGGCGAAGGTGATGTCATAGTAAACACTGAACGTTATTAATTTTGAGTGGTTTAGTCACAATCGGGAATAAGTTAATCTAGACACACGCTAGTGTGTTTAAACGAGACGGAAAGCCAATGGGCTCGAGACTGGTTAAATAAATGCGGATGCGAATCTATTTATGTTGCCTTTTGGACTTATATGTCAGACTGCCTGAGCGGGGAATCGAACCGAAAGTAGCAATGTTCTAGTTTTCATTTAACCTTCGAACTATTGAACGGTGCGATTAACTGTTTTGGTGTGTTGATATCACTCCTTTGAAGGGTCGAACCATTCGGACCTTGGCGGACCCTTTTACCAATTTTGGTTTTTGATATGATTACGTTTATAGCACGAGATTGATTTTGAGCGATTATGAAACCTCCAGTTTCATTCATAACAGTTAAATTGGAGTATAACTGTGATGGATGAAACTAGAGGTTTCATGATTGCTGAAAATCAGTCTCGTTCTATAAACGTAATTAACAAATTCTCGCTTATGACTGATTCAAAACCACTCAAAATTCAAACAGTATACGTTCAAACAGTATCCGTAACTACAAATTTGTAACTAATAAACCCTCACTTGTGCCTCCCGCGTCGCACAGGGTGTTTCTAAACTTAATGAGTGGATTCTGTGATACGAAGGAAGGATAAAACAGTCCGTAATGTTGACGCTCATTGCTGTGGAACACTGCATCAAATTCACTTCCCACAGAATGGAAATTCTCCATATTTCGCTTACTTCCACACTCCAGATAGTTCCTTATCTAGCTAATTTTCGACTGCAGCCTGCAGACTTCTTCAGGCTCTTCGAAGGTAAGTTTATCTTCTGTTTACATTCTTCGTTGTTTACACGATCGCCATCCGAGTTTTCACAACGAAGAATGTAAACAGAAGATAAACTTACCTTCGAAGAGCCTGAGGAAGTCTGCAGGCTGCAGTCGAAAATTAGCTAGATAAGGAACTATCTGGAGTGTGGAAGTAAGCGAAATATGGAGAATTTCCACTCTGTGGGAAGTGTATTTGAAGGATAAAAGATCCTATAAACATGTGTCCAGACATGCTCCCTAACAGGGCACTGCGGTCCTTCGAAGGTGGTTCCCAAAACCTGGTACCATCTCAATAACTCGGAATCCGTTTGAGCGATAAGATGTGCAAAATGACAGAAATAAGGGCCTCCCGCTTTTTTACAGTATATGGCCAGTTGTGATGTGACTCTGTGCTAGGCTGTTCTAGATTGCACTTCATCAAACCATGCTCTTCTTCCAGTTTATGCTAAATCAGTTTATGCTCATCTTCCAGTGTAAGTCATCTTCCAATATGTTTTCATCTTCTTCCAATATAAATATTAGGGACCGGTCCCCAGTCATTATTTATTTCTTGGGGAGGGGGCAGAAGAAACAAAAATGTGACCACCAAATTTTCGATGACTTCAAAACCCTGAGACAATCTTGGTCCTCTTCCCCCTACTCAAGGTCTAAAAATAATGTGACAACCCCCTCCCCCCCCCCCTAAAAAATGCGCCCTTTGTATGCCTATTGAGACTGTCTGAATGTGATTTACTACGGCCAAATTAAGTAAATAGCACTGTGTCCCAACAAGTTACCGCTAGTTGTACGCAAAAGTGCCTCATTTGTAACGAAAAGGCAAGGTTCAGTGCAAAATATTCTATAAAACTTCGATGTTCGTAATTCCTTACACCCATCTTGTGTCGAGTTTCGCACAATAAGCATGATGAACGCAACATTTGCTTATACGCTCACGTCCCAAACACAGTGAACACCTGAAAGACAAGAAGCCAAGAACCAGAACTAGGCTTTTCTAGAAAATTTATTGAAAAAACGACACTGATACTGACAGCTTCAAAACCTTGTAAACTCTCACACCATGAGGGGTCTGGGCCACCTCCCCCCTCTCCCAGAATTTGAAGTGTTTTCAGAAATTTTCCCTGCTGGAAATGTCGTTTTGAGGTCCAAAATTCCTTTAGTTTCCTCCAGTTTGGTTGGTGCATTTTTTTTGTTTGCCTTTCCTCCCTGTAGAGTGCCGAGATAAATAATAACCGGTGCCTTACATCCACTAGTCAAGGATTCCCTGTAATGAAACATGAAACTTTATGTTGTTGTTATATAAGAATTAGTGACAATGACACTCCCGGCGTTTCCCCTCACTTGTCCCTCACATTTTGGCGATGCCATAATGTGTCCATTGTGTCCCTGGTAGGTCTAACCTTGGTGGTAAGGCATTCGTGACCCCAACCAAATTCCATCAACCCTTCCTCTGCTGCCGCGCCACATGTCTTCATTTTAAACTTTTAAACTTTTGTAATCTATGACTTTTAGTTTTAATCTCGGATGGATGTCAGCGATCGACAGGTCCTTGTCATTCCGGTTGCGTTTGCAACAAATTTATTTATTTATTTATTTATGAGAATCTCCTGCCCCAATTCTCAGTACTCTCGTCATTTGTTATTGATTGGCCCACCGCAGTGTAAAGCTATGCAGTACGGGCACCACAATATACTACATAGTGACATCTGGTCCTACACAGTTTCTATCAGGGTCATACGTTGTAGGTTGTGACGTACTGCCATATTACATTTTGTTGAATAATCAGTTTGGAAATTTACAAATTGGTTACCCGAAAAGACTAACAAGTAAGTTTTTTGAGTAACAGATCTTTGTGAGTGCTAATTATTTTTAGAACTTAAAAAGTATTGTGGAAAGATTCTTTTACTGCAGTGCAGTATCGTGCTCTATTTCGGCACAAGTCTTACACAAAACATTGTTTTTAGCTGGTCTTCATCTAACTTGATCGTTTTGTTATTTTTACAGACCTGAATATGTGACTGTGTCCAAGACATTTTACAAAACTGTGTACAAATGTGTTGAAGGCTGAGTGCATCATATTCTGTTCTTATTGGAAGAGGACTTTAGCAGACGTGTTGTGGGCAAGTTTACCTAAGAAGAATTGTGATTCAGAATTCTTTGTTAAAAAAAAGTGGACAAGTCTAGGAAATGTTTTTGTACTTCGTTGCGGCGAAAATATGTACATAAAAAAAAAGAAAAAAGTTCATGTTTTATGAAGCGATGTTCTTTGGCAAGGATCCTACCATGTGGAGTTGAAGATAGCTTGTAGGTTCGGTTAGCCGATCAACAAGATCAACCGCAAAAAGCGACGACAACCAGACAAGCAATCTCTTGCTCCTAATAGAGATCATCCTACTTTACTTGGTGTAGCTTTGCGATATAAAACTATCTCACTGATTACGCCACTGAATTTACGAACGCACGTATGTATTTCGCCTTTGAAGTTCTGCTTGTCTCCGAGTAAGTCACTTTCGCCGATGGGGTGTGATTCCTAACGTCATGCTTCAGCCGAGCTAAGATGCTGTTCAACCTATCTCACTGACCGTTTTCCCCGTTTTCACCTGCCCTTCCTAATATGGTTTCAGAGTTGGATTGCCCCAATCGGCGTAGCATTGGGCGTTAATTTTACTTAGGACGTGGCTCTGCCTCTATGCGAGAGTGAAAACCTTGATTGTGTCTAGGCTACGTTTTTATTTCCTTATCACTTAGTTTATTTATGATTTTTTGACTTTTGATAGAAATGAAACATCAAACGTAGTAATTAATTATTAATATGCCTTTTATCGTAATTGTGGGTGATAATTTTGGTTAACTAAATAACAACAGAGCTGTCATTTGTTTTGATAAAGAAATGCGATTGTAACTGAAGCAGGTATTCGCATTTAACCTCTTAAGAATAAACACCTGAGAAGAAATAAAAAGATACATGTCCAGACTGGGACTAAAACTCGAGACCGACAGCTCAGCCGAGGCAACTTTAAAGTAAAAGTGCCTTTACGCAGAGGCGTAACTTCAAAATTGGGGCCCGCAGGCAGGAATGCAGTGGAGGGCCCCTTTCACACAAAAAAACTTGCAGCTATCGCCACACAAGGTGAGTGCCGAGAGGTGGGTCTCTTTCATTAAAAAAAAATTGCTTTAAATTTTGCTATATAAGGCGAGATCCCAGTGACTACTGCCCTCCTTCACAAAAAAAATGGAAGTTTTTGCTACGCAAGGCAGGAGTCCAGTGGGCCCACCTTTCCTTCACTCTCTTTTTCAAAGCCATCTCTGAAACAGACTAGGTACTTGAGAAATAGCAAATCAACACAGTGCTTAAGAGTGTCAATTTTTACTTGTATATTGCCTTTAGGTCACTGGCACACCAACTAGACACAAAAAGAGCAGAGGGAACACGTCACAGATGTTCGATACAACCATTTGTACTGCATCACCGCAAGATGACTCGTTAGGTATTCTGAGTGAATAACTGGTTAAGTGCTATTGGCTGACCTTGGAATGTGGCGAAATTGTTACCGACAGATGGAGCTATACCAGTTAGGACATAGAGCCGACCGAGGTAGGGCAAGCGTAGCCAGCTAAGTAGCAGTATCTGCCAGGGGCTTGCGCTACCCATAGCAGTAGAGCTACCTAAACCGGCTCTGAGTCCGAAGTATCGGGGCTTCATCTAGCAGCAATGATTTTGGCACATTCCCAGACAATGGAATGGCGCCCATCGAAGCATCGTGAGGTGATGCAGTAATGAAATTGCTGTATCGAACCCAAGTAACGTGTTTCCATTACTGCGTTTGTGTCCAGTTGTTTTGTACGTGACCTAAAGATAATATATGCATCCAGGAGTGTAACGGCTGACCACTACATAATTCGTAAACTCCTGATGCAGGTAAAAAGCTATGTAATTGACCTTTCCTTTCGTGCTTGGGAAAACTGTGTGTTAAGGGGTAATACTTAAGGAACTGCATGAATGCTGCATGAAGGGGTAATACGTGATAAACTGCATGAAAAGGGGGTATTTTATTAGTTCGCCAAATCGACCACAGATGGAGCCCTTCTTGTTTCGAACGTGTTGATAAATATACACACATAAGTTTACCAAGCACGAAAGCAAGTTCCTCTTAGGATTCGATTTCCCTCTTCTCTAAGTTTTTCGATAAAGTGAATAATAATAATAAATAATAATATATAGAGGCGATGCTCGAGGCATCCACCCACCCAAATTTCCCAGCGGCAGATGTTAAGTGGAAGAAGTACCACCATTATTACAGTTGTTTTTTGCCGCATGAGGGAGGAAACCGGAGTACCCGGAGCAAACCCTCGTGCAACGGGCAGGAAACAACCGGAGAAAAACCCGTACATATACACTTCCCATCGCCAGGATCGAACCCGGGTCTGTACGAAGCCAGAGATGTACACTGGGACCAGGACGCCTATCGAATCTGACGCCCCAGTGCTCGCAGCTACCCGTGCACCCTACCTGTGAAATCTGACCCGTGAAATCTTTACACATTTTTGTTGTAATTTAACGCCAGCTAACACCTCAAATTTCCAAGCCCTCAGGATTTAAAACCATATTAACTGAATATCGCTCTATGACGTGTGCATTGCAGGGAAGCCGGAGGTTTTGCCGCACTTCCAGCTTAAGCCATATAGATCAATAAATATATACGAATCCCAGCACATGCCAAACAACGAAAATTACGCACTAGAAATCACACAGTATAAAAGACCTTTATGCACTCACATTTCATCGGAGTGGCGTGACCCATATTCAAACTGGCAACCCAGTTAGTTCCAGATCATTGACATAACATTTTACAGGGATATGCTTACCCTACACTGCCTTAACGATGACTCATTTATAACCTGTTATAAAGGTCACAACAGCGACAAGGGCTCCATTCGCCCGAAAACGCTTGCGGTCATAGGCAACTCGTATTCCTTCGCTATTGCCTACACTGCATGCATTTTCGATCGAATGTAGCCTTTTCCATTGCTGTGGCCCTTAATAACGGGTTATGTGGGTCATGTTTAAGCCAGTGGAGGAGTGGGCACATCCATAAAGGCCTTATGTCAGTGCTCTAAGGACGGCTTGGTTGCCAGTTCGAATCCGGGTCATACCACTCGGATAAAACGCAAGTGCATAAAGGTGGCTTACTGCAATATGTTATTTCTATTGTACAATTTTCACAGCTTGTCTTATTTTCCGCTTTCATTCGCAGGGCTAGAAGGCGAGAGGGACAATTTTGTCAGGTAAAAGCTTCCGGAAAAAGCACTTTACCTTTCATCAAAGCTTATTGTCTTTCACTGTGTATTTTGTTTTATTATTGTTGAAGCTTAATTACATTTCTTTATTAACATCATAAACGCCCTGCTCCTGACAGCAAGAATCCACAACACGATCAATAAAATCCACAAAAGTATTTAATTTCTAGGGGATAAATTTCCCCCTTGGTCACATGCACAAAGGACAATGATGCATTATAAATGAAAATTAAATATTTTTGTGGATTTTAATGACCGTGTGGTGGATTCTTGCTGTCAGGAGCAGGGCGTTTATGTTTTTAACCTCTTCAACCACATTCAATATCAAGTTTTCTTTATTACAACAACCGTAGCAACAGTTTAAATTTAATGACAGCATGATTTCAAGCAGAAAACATGGTGCTGCAGCATAGACAGCAATGTCTAATGAAATCCGTTCACTCTAATTGTAACTACCATAGCAGTAAACTACCATTTCAAACTCCGCACGAATACAAACAGGAAAAAAAAAAAGTGCAATAGCGTATATAAACAGCGGAACCTTGGGTTCTAATTACAGGAGAGCATTTAATTACACTTTTTAGAAAACCCACATGTTCATCTTTCATTTCAGCCTAACTACATATTTACTCTAATTATTACTATACCATCGTAGCGGTTTAAAATCTAATTCAGCATGTCGGAATACAAACAGCAAAAAAAAAAGGTGTTATAGCGTATAAAAACAGTGGTACCTTGGCTTATATTTATAGGAGAGCATTTTAAATACACTTGTTAGGAGGCTCACATATTCACCTTTCATTTAAGTCTAATTGCAGCCGTTTATTTTGATTAACACTGCTATGTCATCAGCGGTCTAACGTTGAAACACGGCGTACAGACCATACAAACGGATGTAGCTCTGCTTCTAGTTATAGTTCTAACTAGTTAGGGCGGGTTTACGCAACCACAATTTTCTCGCTTACTAGCTTTTAATTGGTTGTTACTAAATATGCTGGTTGCTTCTCGCCTTTACCGAAGAATGTAACTTTCAAGAAGTTGTTTTATTGTTTATACATGGCAACAACGCGGACACAGATCTCCTACTCGTGCCACGCGACACGACGTACGATGCGTGCAATAATGCGTAAAAGATGACAGTGTCAGTTTATGACAGCAAGAAAACAATTTTTACTGCAGTACAAGACGACGGATAGATTCTGAATGCCGGCATTCGATGGTTTGTTTTCGATTCGGTAACCCCGAAATAGACATTATGTTGGATTCTGAATTTTCGCTGCGAGCAGCTATTTATTCTACCGTCATCTGGTCACTGCTAGAAGCTGTTTTTTCAGCGAGAATAGCCAATTTTGGAAATAGCATGAAATGGCTACAATGTTGTAGCAATGTTTAAAATGTCAGTTGCACATTGTTTTTTTCCGTTTTGTTAATTATAATACACTAGCATCGTACCCGGCTTCGCCCGGGGATTTGTTTGACCCGTGGTTGTTTCCAAAATTTGGTATTCTCACTGAAAAATAACAGCTTCAAGCAGTGATCACATGACGGTAGAATAAACAGCTGCTCGCAGCGAAAATTCAGAATCCAACATGGCGTCCATTTCGGGGTTGTCGAATCGAAGACAATGCATCGAATACCGGCATTCAAAAATTTGTCCGTCGTCTTGTACTGCAATAAAAATTGTTTTCTAGTTGTCATAAATCGACGCTGTCGTGGTGCACACATCGTACGTCGTGTCGGGAGGTACGAGGAGGAGATTTGCGTCCGCGTTGTTGCCATGGTTACTACCTAATACGAAGAGATAACTTGAAAACCATATTCTTCGGTAAAGGCGAGAAGCAACCAGCATATTTGTAGTATTACCAAGTAAAAGCTAGTAACCGAGAAAATTGTCGTTGCGTAAACCCGAACTTAGGGCGCGTTTACGCCAAAAGGCCTTCTCGCTCGCCGAAAGCTATTTGCTAGTCAACCGTTATTTATTTATGATTAGTTTCCCGTTTCTACTAAATGAATGCGGTAATAGATAACAAATTGTATGTATTATAAATAACAACACGGATAAAGAACGCAGTGCTACAGTAATTTTAAACATTGCTACAAGATTGTTGTCATTTTACGCTATTTCCAAAATTTGCTATTCTCCCTCAAAGTACAGCTTCTAGTAATGATCAAACGTCGGTAGAATAAATAGCTTCTCGCAGCGAGAATTCAAAATCCAACATGGCGTCCATTTCGTGGCTATCGAATCGAAGACAAACCATCGAATGCTGGCATACAAAAAACAGTCTGTCGTCTTGTACTACAGTAAAAGATTTGTTCTTGTTGTCACAAATCGACGCTAGAATTTGCAAGCATCGTACGCCGTGTCACGAGGCACGGGGAGAAGATTTGTGTCTGCGTCGTTGCCATGGTTACGAATACGCACAGACAATCGAGAGCCGCATACTCCGGTAAAGGCGAGAAGCAGCCATCAGATTTAGTATTGATCAAATAAAAGCTAGTGAGCGAGAAAACTGTCGTTACGTAAACGAGCCCTTAGACAGTTGTTGCCAGATTCTGCAGACTTTCAATCGGTGATAGTACCAGTTTACAGGCGCCTTTTCACCGTTTCAACTCCTAGATACAGCACGGTAGAATCTTCGAGCAATATAAAGAAAATAGCGGTAAATAACACATGGAACAACAGTATTCACAGCAGCGCTGTGATTTTCAAACCTAAAACGAGATCACGTGACCCACATCAGCCTATTGGATGACGGAGAATCTGGAACGTGGATGCTGTGTTTAGAATATGGGCAAGGCTATCGAAATGGTGAACAGGCGCCTTTAAAAGCCATATAGGCGCCTGTTAGTAAATATACACGTATCCTTGTAAATTATATAAAGAAAAGAAAAAGCAAGCCAAACAGCGAAAATTATACACTAGAAATAACGTAGTACGGTAAGCCAGCGTTATGCACTTACGTTTCGCCGGAATGGTGTGACCCGAATTCGCACTAGCAACCCTGTTAGTCAGTCCCCCAGATCTCTGACTTAACGTCTTTAACGATATGCCGACTCCTCCACTGGCAAAAAGATGACTAACCAACCCGTTATTAATGTCATGGCGGTGACAAGGGCTCCATTCAGCCGAAAATGGTATTCCTTCTCCATTGCCTGCGGTGCATGTATTCTCGATCGAATGGAGCCCTTGTCACTGCGATGGCCGTAGTAACGGGTTCAGCGAGTTATCTTTATGCCAGTGGAGGAATGGGCATATCGATAAAGGCATTACGTCAGTGCTTTGGGGACGGTTTGGGTTGCCAGTTTGAATCCAGGTCACGTCACTCCGACGAAATGTTAGCGCATCAAGGTGGCATGAAGGTGCCCAGTGTACGATTTTCGCTGTTTGGCTTCTTTTCCGGTTTCCTTCATAGGGCTAGAAGGCGAAAGGGACAATTTTGCTAGGTATTCCCAATCGAAAGTTTCTAAGATCTCTTACATGCCACAATCGCATTGAACACGAGGCATAATAGGGCCCTGCTCCTCCCGAAAAATGCCAGGGCCGGCTGAGCTCAGGCTCGAACCCGGTACCCATGGTACATGACGTCACCACCAGGCCACCTTGCAGGGAATCACTACGAGTAACCACTGCAGCGCCTTTAAAATAATATTGGGGAGTTCAATCTTCAGAAGCTCTGATACGGTGCAAGTGTAATTTGAACTTATTTTAGTGCCGTCGTTGACACGCGCTTGGAATCTTCGTCTTTATTTATATCTCGTTTATATCAGGCAGCAGTACAAAGTTTATAATAACAATGAATGGAGAACTAACGATACAAATGCGTTGATCAAATCACTTCGAAAAAATTGGATTAGGAAACCGGAAGGGATGATGAATCTGGACACGCAAGCAGGATATTAATTTGTAAAAATATGCCGTCGTCTTAAGACTTTCTGATGAGTGACGACTCCCATGCCGCAGAAGTAAAGTGAATTGAACAAGACAATCTTGCTGAAACAGGTGAGATCAATCGTGTTCAACTCGTTGAAAACGGAATATGAAAGAGCGAAAACTTACACGGTAAAATAAGACGAATTGTAGGGTCTACTTTTATTTAAACAACAGGAATTTACAAACACTCAGAAATACAAACGGTGCATTTTACAACTTTTGCGTATAGCATTTTATGCAATTAGCACTTTCGCGCTTAATGACCAGTTCAGCGCTGTTGCTACAGCTCATATCAGAGTTGTTCTAAAACGTCACGAAGAATATCCCGATCCCTTAGCGTGACGTCACTGCTGAAGCATCAGACTCATCGGCTCTTCGACAGGGTTCGTCCGTAAGAGACAAATCCAATTTAAGGCTTTTTATTGCGAGCTTACATCCAATTTTAAGGCTTTTTGCACAGTAGATTCTCAAAATTACCTTTTAAATTCCAGTATTTTGCCAGGTATTATCGTTGCCACCATTATGCTCTTAGTTTGCAGTAGGAAGCTAAGTTGTCGTAAACAATGATAAACATCACGTTCACCATGGACAAGGAGGAAAGAGAAATACAGCAACTAACAGTCAATGGAACAGAACTTGTTGAGCTGCCCCTTCTGGCAAAAATTGCTTGCACTGCACGGCACGTCTCTCTTTCAGTCTCATCAAATCCGAGGGGAGGATCGTCCATAGGAAGAATAATTTTCAATAATTTCTGTTTATTAATTTAATTGTATACCTAAATTAAAATTAGTGTTATGGCATTAATCTAATTCCAAACAAAGTACACACACAAAATTCAAGTCCACTACAAAGCTCGATCTCACAACAAAAATTCCAACTTTCAAGGTTTTTCAAATCCTGAACTTTAACTTTTTAAAGTTAAGGCTTTTCAAGGAATTTAAAGCCGTGTACGAACCCCGCACGAGGCGGTTTTTCCGCTGAATCTACTGACCAAAGGTGGCGAATGTGCCGTTTTTATTCTCTAGGGTTATTTATGTAAACATAATTAACAAATGGTAGAGATTGGTGTCACACAGAATGTCGCTACAAATCTTAAAAAAAAGTAAAAAGTCACTTGACTTAAGAAATAAACCTATTTATCTACCGGTGTATAATTTATACTGCTTAGCAACTCCCTTGCCAACACAAGCATGATGGTATGCAACTAGGAGAAAGGAAGGTGAACATACCGTCATGCATACGTTGAAGCACCGAGCCCTTTCCTAAGAGTATGAAGCGTGACGTCGCTTTTAAGCCGCCCGCGCACTGAGCGACTTGGCCACGCGGACAGGTTGCTGCAGCCAATGAAAATGATTAGTGCGTTGCTTTACATAAACGGTAGGCATTCTCATTGGCTGCAGCGACCTGGCCGCGCGGCCAAGTCGCTCAATGCGCGGGCGGCCTTAAACGCAGCGGTCGCTCATGACGTAATCAGTTGAACGGTTGGGTGACTTTATGAAAATGCTCATTATTAAGCAAAATTCAATATTTTCCATTTTTAGTATCATTTCTTATCCCTAGATGTCGTTGTCAACCAAGTTTGTGAACCTACTAAACTTGCAATAGGTGGAGGTTGGGGGAATAAATTAACAGTTAAAGGTGCTACTCTCCGTATTGTTTTTCCTATTTGACTCAGTTTTGCAACATTAGTTCAAACGTATGTAAGCGATGCCAACGGAATCATTTTCTTGTTGTTTTTTATCTCTTTGATGACAGTTTTGTGATATTTACTCAACTCTATGGAAATGCGGCGAAAGCAATTTACGCGTCGGATACTCGAAATTAGTGAGAGGAGTACATCCTTTTAAAATTTAAAATTACTATAAACAATGCAGTAATATTTTAAACGTGTCCACCCAGCCAATCAATCACGTATATATCTCGACAGAGGTCACATTGCAAACATGCGCACAGATAGACGGACATTTACCGTTTGATTTATATAGACATGGGGATCAGGCATATGGCTCTGCTCGTCAAAAAAAATGAATTTACTATTGAAAACATTTTTTTTTTAGTTTACAATTTACAATAGACTGTATACATACAATGATCTCTGAAACATTTGCCAGCCAGAGAGCTAGTCACGTATTTCAGAGGTCACTTTTACATACAGCCAGTAACATATCTCAGTAGTCACTTTGAAACATGCATGCCTACAACCAGACAGATAGCTAGTCACATTGTTACATGCACACAGCCAGCCAGATAGCTATAGTCACGTTTATCAGTGGTTGGTCAATTTAAAACAACTGCATTTTTAATTGCTTTTGAAGAATAGGATTAAAAGCAATCAAAAATGCAGTTGTTTTAAATTACAGTTGTTTTGAATGCGGTTGTCGACTACCAAAAAAATGACGTCTGAAAAATGTATCGTACCCACGACACTTGAAACCACCTTTCGATTCCCCGCTCAGGCAGTCTGACATATAAATCCAAAAGGCAACGTAAATAGGTTTGCATCTGTATTTATTTAATTCTTGTTGAACCTTTGGCTTTCTGTCCTTAAGTCTCCAACATAATTCTACCCTTTATCTCACCGTTCGTACTGACCCCATTCGGCCAGTTGTCGAACTAGTGTTCGTTTTTTTTTTTTTTTTTTGCGGATAACGTACGTTAAAAATTATGCTGTGTAGGTTTTTACCCAATAAGGATGTTTGTAAGATATCCCTTGTGCTCGTAACAGCCAAAGCATGTGTCAATTCACAAGAACTAGCATTTAAAAGAACTTAAAACGAGGAAGGTAATTTGTTTCTCGAACAAAGGCCGATTGCAGTAGAAATTGCTTGCCATTCTCTCCCGACGCTATGCCAGTTCTCGCGCGTGCCAGGAAGTCAAAGCCTCTTCGCACTGCTTTGGTAAAACAAGATTTTGGCGATGTAAATTAACTGGCCTGGAGCCAGGAGCTGAAATCTGCTGCTTCTCTCCCAGACGGCCTTGTGCAAATGGTAGAATACAAAGCGAGAGTTACAACATTGATATTATTCGCTCCTGCATGAATCTATAGGCTGGTTAGTTCAATATTGACCCATTTTGAAGTGGGTTCTTCTATAAATTAACCCCCACTAGGGCAATGAGTGACAGGAGGTGGGGGTGGGGATTGGCTACGGCCCTGTGGGCTTAGGCCGTATTCTGAAATTCCCTTCATGACGTCATAGATTAGAAAGTTAAATTATAGATACAGCATCTTAATTCTTCCAGTTCTACGTGGGCCTTAGCGGTAGTTGAGGCTACTAATTCGTATGATGATGCTTTGGTTTCGTGCTACTTCAAATGCAAAAGCATTAGCAGGGCATTAGTATACCGCAACTACTGCTACGGCCCCGCGTAGGACTGGACTGCAGTAAGGCGCTATATCTAGTTTAAAACTATCTAATCTATGATGAATCTTAACAAGGTTATTCCCAATTTTGTTAGCGCCACTAACAACCAGATACCACATTCAAAAATTGGTTCAGTTGAGTTTAGAGTGCATGGAGCAAACTATTTTTGAGCCGCGTCCGGGTTATCTTAGATCTCAAAGTACGAATCAGAAAAATCCCGTAACAGTTGATTTTTACTGTTTAGACAAAAAAAAAAGACCTGCTAAAGCATAATTAAAAAAAAAAACTTTAATTAGGCAAAACGAGAATAAGTTATACAAGGCACAGCAGTTCGTTCCTGATGTCACGAGACCTATTATGTCCGAGCATGGTTGTACCTTAGAGCAATAACCTCACATGGTTGTACTACAGCGAGCTTTTTGAATACTGCGATTCTATTGGCTGTTGATTTTGCTGCCTCCATTGACGTCACAATGCGGGTCAACAGCTTACGCACATGCGCAGAAGTCAAACCAGAACGGCCTAGCTTGGTTCTAGTGTGCGTGCCTCCTGTGACGTCACGTAATGTGCTGCGGAGGAACCAACATTACTATATACTATCGTTCCATCAATCTTGCACTAGGGTACCAGACGGACCTTGAGCGCAAAATAGATGGAACTAAGATTCGGAACTAAATGTGGCTGCAAAGAGCGCCTTTCGTGTCTGCTCAGGGCTCTACTACAATACCGGCCGGATCTTGGATAAAAAATAGTGTACACGACTGGATTGGACAATATGGCCTCCGAAAACGCCACTGATACGATTGATTTGTTCTGTTGCCACTTCCTGCCAGCCGAGGCGACACTGACAGTAGAAAGAATGCCAACGTTCCTTTCCTTGCAACATTTTCTGGATAAACGAACGTGTCCCTTTTTTTCCAAGCGCGAGAAATAGCTTAACTATGGCTTAACTATGGCTTAACTATTTAAAAATAGTTTTATAGATGATAAAAATTTGTCACGCCAATTTATGTAAAAATTAAAATTATTATTTTGAAAAACCGCCAGTAGCTCCCAATCGATGACGCAACTCACGAAACAAAGATGCGATTAGCATGGCCAATTTACATTGTCATGATTACAATATGTTAATAGTGAGTAGTCCCAGGTGTGTCTTCTATAATCCGTGCGCACTTCCGGTAAGCCAAAAATTAAATTACCACTATAGTAGAAACTCGTTTGGTAAGCACAGAATCTTGTTTTAAGAGTTCTGGACAAAGCACCCTTTCTTAGATTAAATTGTATAGAGAAAGTTGAGGCTATACCCAAGCCGACATTGAGAGAGAGTTTGCATTTGGAATTAGTGCACAGTTCCACACATAAATATTCACCAGGATTTAGACCTGTTTTATAACAAATGTATGTTACAAGATAGCGCTGTACTCTCTCTGGTTCATAATAAGGTATTATTGTGATGGTTTCCATACAGTGCATGCATATACGTTGTTCGTCTGTTTTTGATTTCATAGGGAGCACGAACCCAAAGTGGGTTATCTGCCTCACAACGATGAGAGGACCATTTCGCTGGAGAAATCCAAGCGTAAACCCCAGGATCTTTTACATGGCACAACCGACATGACCACGACACACCTCACGGTCCTTCACGTACCGAAAGTGCCAGGGACTCGCACGCATACGAGTTCAAACTTCTAACAATAGCTTTATACTATAGTATAATAATAATGTTTTTTGCAACTTTTACAAAATGCCAAGAAACGTTTTAAAAAACCGTACATTTCAGAACTTGACTTCTTTACAATATTGGTATGCAAGTTAAAGAAATCATATCAAAAACCAAAACTGGTAAAAGGCGCAGCCAAGTTCCGAATGGTTCGGCCCTTCAAAGGAGTGATATGAACACACCAAAACATTCGCCAAGTTAATCGCACCGCTTAATAGTTCGAAGGTTAAATGAAAACTAGAAAATTGTTCGGTAGCAATGTTCAAGTTTACATTTAACGTCCAAAGTATTATTCGGTGCAATTAAGTTGGCGAATGTTTTAGTGTGTTGATATCACTCCTTTGAAGAGCTGAACCATTCGGAACTTGGCGGCTCCTTTTACCAGTTTTGGTTCCTGGTATGATATCAGTCTTTTTTTTTTTAATTGTGTATTAAACTGAACTCCGCTACCGTGGAGTAATAAAGTGGCACGTCAACAAGAAATTGGTTTTCAACAATTTGCTACTATCTTTTGCCAATGAATGCTTGTGACGTCATCTTTTTGAAAGGCAGTTGTGGTGTGGTTTAACTCTTCCCGATGCACTAAGTGAGGTCTTGGCAACGCTGTTTTGTTTTTGGCGCATGCGCAGGTTACGCAGACAGCTGTGGAATGTGGATAAAAAAAATGACGTCACATCGCGTGATTCAAACGGGATTTTCGCCAGTTCTGCGAGTAAAGCACTTCAAAAATTTTAAAAATTTGTGGAGGCTTATGCACAAACACCTGTAGACGTCGGATGCCTTTTAACATCAATTCCAGTGTGTAAACTAACTACAAAAAAATTCGAAGTCGGAGTGTTTAGTATTCGTTTAAATATTCGTTCGACTGAAATGTAACACGCAAATCACTTGCGTGGAAAATCGTTCAAGAAGGTCATTATTTAATTTGTAAGTAAAGGTATGACGACTTACAATTCTGAACGGTTTAAAAGATATCACTTGACATTTATCTAAATTAAATTTTAAATCCGAAGTATCAGGCCAGGCAAAAAGGCCATTTTAACACCCGTTGCAACCGATGGAAGTCTTATTTGTTTATAATATTTAGAAAAACCTTATGGTCGTCAGCATAAAAGAGATGCGGTATTCTGAAAGTTTTAAGTACTTCAGCTAAATCATTTATGAAAATAAGGGGAAGAAGCGGATCGAGAGCCGAGCCCTTTTGGGACTCCAGAACCGAGCAAGCAAAGCGAATAAGCGTCTCATTATTTAACTTTTCGGGGACCTCATGAGCAGTGTAATGACGGGTGTGTAATGACGGAACTTGAAAAGATTATGATCAGATCGTTTCAATTTTTTTCCGTAAATCAAGAGACGAATGACCCATCAGTGACATTAAAAAAATATATTAACGTAACGAGCTCAACACCTAAGAAACAAAGGGCATTGAGGTTATGGCTGATCGGTAGGATGAAACAATCCGAACTGTGTCCCCACACAAAAGGCCTAAATCTTTGGCCTAGATCTGAGGCCACACCATTCAATCGTTCTTTGAAAGTCTTGTAGTATGTTGTATGCATACACCTTTGCAGGTTTGACACGCCCAGCTGAAGCCGTTGTGCAGGAAGGTGAGAGTGACAATTTTGCTACATAATTCCGTTCTGAAATGCTTAAGATCTTTTACATGCCACATTCAACACGAGCACAGGGCCCTTTCCTTCCCCAAAATGTCAGGGGCGGCTGAGGTCAGATTCAAAAACGTACCTCTGGCACACGGACCTCTTGCTGACTATCAAGTCACCTTACCGCATTATATGCATATAACATACTCTGCCTCCAGTTGTCATATTGGAAGGTTAGCATAGACCCATTGCCAAACACTGCAATGTCACAAACCCTCTTCCTCTCTTCGTAAACATCCCTGTTGTGTAAACAAACTCGCGTATGTGAAAAGTGACTTTATTAGTAAACGCCAAAATGTTGACCACTCCTACAGTAGGCAAGTTGAGTTGTTATTGGAGCGAAGCTCCATTTTTGAATACACTCGACTGCCATCTTTGTAATCACATCACGCAATAACGACTGCATCAATTAAAACCATAGGTGGTTTGCTAAAAAAAAATTTTAATCGGATATGTTGCTGAAGAACAACGGCATCCAGTGGAGCGCGATGAAAGCAAATGGACAAAGAAACAAGATGTGATGAGCAACCAAAAAGATGAGCTGAAACGCTGTCTCCAATGTACTCGCAAACAACTACCTGTGCCCGGTGTATCGTTCGTTTGTTTGTTGCTTGTTTATTTGTTTGTTTCTATTCTACCATCAATACCATCCAGCCACACGCTACGAAAACAAATGGTCAAAGAAACAAGATGCGATAACGCAACCCAAAACATGAGGCACAAAGCTACCTGCAATGGAACACGATTATTTGACGATCTTGCAGTTTTCCATAATTTCTCCCCATGTATTGTTTTAACATTAATTTTATTTAATAAATGTTTATGCAACTTTAATTTATTGTGCGATTAATAATCGCTTCGCTCCATTTTGTTAACCGTGTAACTGATGACGCCCTGGTAGTGAATAGGTTTTTAGAACTTTCTCCCACGTTTTTATCCATGCTCTTCTCACAGTTGGCCCTAATATTAAGCACTATCTCTGTGAAAGGTTATGTCGAGGGCGATGACCGACAGCACTATCGTTCGTATCACTAGCTCGTATGACTAGTTCGCATAGCTCAAATCCAGAAACATGTATCTAGATCATGGTGAAAGATGAGCTAGATACAAAAATTAAACAAGAGTGGGCACGTAGATCGATTTATGTTCAGGTTAGGTCAGTTTTACATTTGGTTGTGGTGATGTGGAGTTCAGTGCTAAAAAAAAGTTGAGTTTCCAGTGGCGCTTACTAGTTTAATAGCCGTCTTGGTCATCGACATCATACATGGCTGTACCCAAAAACTGAAAATGCCTATTGTGTGCGAGGTTTATCTTGAGTACTTGCAAGTATTTTGTGAGCGGTTACGTCTTCCTGGATGGGGTGGCTTTAATCGATGGCCAGCATTGTTTTTGTAACCATCTTGGATATCAACAAGGCACTCTGCTACTGAAAACGTACAATCGATTATCTGTGTTCGTTCTGCGGAGAACTCAAGATAGGCCGCGGACACTATATAGGTGACTACTCTGAAACCATCTTCATACAGTCTTGCCTTGAGCCCTTGATGGAAACTATACGAGCACCTCACACAATAATGGAAATAACAAAGTCTAGTGACGAAAGGTGTGCTTTGTAAGGGTTCCCTAGGAATCCCAAGCACAGCAAGCAAACCACAACCCGAGAGGATACCATTCTCACTTCCAAGGTAAGGGGACACAACACCGAACTGTGTCTCCGACTTGGACAGACTGAAAAAGTCTAGAAGTTCTTAGTGGCTTAATTTGACGAAATACTACATGAATATAAAAATAAGTGACCCCACTAAATAAACACTTGTTTTGCTCCCCCTCGATTTTCAGGATTATTATTCTTTTTTTTTTTAGCACCTGCCTATTTAAATGAGAACGTATGGGACCTTCTTTGCCCAGCTTTTGGTGGGGCTCTTATTGCTGGCACTTCCGGTCGCCATCTTGGAACAGGAAGCACAGCCGGAAGATGTGTGGGATGTCTCCAGTGAAGAACAGTGGGAAGACTCCTGTGAGCTAGAAGACTGGCCGTGTGAAAATAATCCACGTAAGTAGGCCTTTAACACTGGCTCGCCCATAATAGACGCATAAGTTGAAACTTTTCTTTTATCACATTTTTTAAACTCGAAAACAAAAACAATGAAAATTAAGTTTAGATTTTCGATTCATAAAAGTGGCGCCTAATTTTCACTGTTTTTGTGATCAATTAGGATAAAATTGTTCAGACTGAGAATTAGATTTTCGACCCACAAAAATGGTCCCTGAACAATTTGATCTTAATTTTTTGGGAAAAAAGGACGTTTTATACTTTTCAGCTTTTGTTCGGTATATATAGTGAGTAGTGACCTTCATGTATGTAAACAAGTTACGCCTACATCATGACTGCACCGAACAAAGGACGTCTTTTACTAAGAATTGGATACTGAATACAAAAAATTAGTCCCTATATTTAACATTACTTTTTTCACTTTTTAACTCGTGCGTTTTTGTGGGCCACTTTACACAAAGAGGAAATGAAAGTTCTAGTAAAACTTTTACGTCTTTTGGATGTTCAAAATCGGACGTTTTGAATCACAAACGGACGTCGAATGGATAGACGTAGTACTGTATGTCAGATAGTTCACTAAATAGGGCTTACATCACTGTATACAGGGTGAACAGTACACAAAAGAGTCCCTGATTATAAAAATTAATAATGACCGTATTAATTAACGTACGCTATTGTGGTTTGAACTGTCTTGTAGAAAAACTCAAAAGGTTTTTTTTTGCCTCTAAATCGACGGCTGTACCACTCTCACGTCTCGTGCAGGCGCAGTATTGCAATTCTGAAGAAAAACTAGAGGCCTATATACAAAGAAGTGTAGGCTTTGGCTTAGATAAATATCAAAAGCTTTTTTTTTTATTACAAAGAGGTAGGGGAGTCTAAACTACTAGAATAAAGCGTTACGCAAATTATGAATGCACCCTAATGGTGCAATAAATGCAGACAAATCTCATTAAACAACTCCTGTGAAAGCGATGTAAAGTATGGTAATAAAAGTTATAACACGGATTTTGCAACAATGGGCCGTTATAAGTGATTTAATGCACACTTTTGGTGAAGCGACGTCTTCGGAGCTGTGCAACATCTTTGAGGGCTTCGCCCCTTCGAACGATTCCACAGCTCCTCGTACGTCGTTTCACCAAAAGTGTGCATTAAATCAATTATACCGGCCCATTATAGCAAAATCCATGCAATACTTAGTATCTCTACTCCATCTCTACTCTTAATATCTCTACTCCATGCTTACTTAGTATCTCTACTACTTTCCTGAAAATGTATTGCATAATTTGTGTTTACCATGCGACCAATAAACTTCCCTTCACTTCAGTTCACTTCACAGCAACCGTACGAGTCGTCACGGCTTTTTTTCCACGCCCCTTTACAAGTTATCTTATTTTTTTAATTCTTAGTGTCCCTCGGTCAGGTCTGCACAACTTCGTACGACTGCAGTCGTTTCATGGCTAATTCCGAGTGCCAGAGTGGCACCTGTCTGTGTCAAGAAGGCTTTCAAAGAAGCGGAAATGCCTCGTGCCAACCAGGTAAGACGCTCGCTTGCCCTCTTTTTCTTGCTCGCTTCGCTCATCAGCCAGTCTGCATTATGCAACGAGAACGCTCATTATTCAAAAGCCTGGCCCTAAGTAAGCCTTAGGAAACACGTGCTTCGACAAGGTTTCTGACTTATGCATGAAGCTTTCCAGGGGTACGAAGAAGCACCCATTCTTACAAAAAATTTGGAAATTGGTGCTGAGTGCTAAGCTCGCGCAACAGTCTACTCTCATCAACTAAGAAAGGACTTGTCCAACGGGAAAAAAAGGTGGGAAAAATCAATAATAATGAGGATGGATGGCCTGTGAAATTCGTCTGTTACGGTTTTGGGGAATTTGGCCACAGCCTCCTTAAGAGTTGGGTTTTCACTTGAATTTTATTATCAGTGCTCTTTACAAGAAAATACAAGATAAATGCAAGAATGTTTTGACATCCGACATTCCCGTCACACCACACGAGCAGAGATATACTCGGGTGTGGGTGAAAATCGCACGAAAATACAGTACAAATCCGGAAAAAAAGAGTTCACGCTTTTTCCTGAAAGTGCGAAATTAAGAATTTATTAAAACACACGCTAGTGTGTCGCCCACCAAGATTCAACAAAACATCAACGTCCGTCCGACCGATTTCATTTCCAAGCCAAATAAATATGACCAGGTTGAAGTATTCCTTCTTCCTGCTGTTGTGCTGGCGACTCATTACCATTGTTATTTTACCTTTAATTTTTTGTTTGTTTATGTTTATTTATTTTTTTTTGTAGTTCCTGACTCGCTGAAGCTTCCCACATCATCCCCGAATAACGAAACACTTCCGTATCTCGATCGTATTTGTCAAGATGATTCCGATTGTCCTGCGCCAGCCTATTTTTGTCACCCAGAAGTTTCGAAGTGTTTATGCAGTGATGGCTACGAAGATGTAGGTGACCATTGCGTTACAAGTAAAGGTAATTATTGTTCGGATTGTGTGCTGCTTGGACTGTTTAACAAGTTTATATGAGTAGTTCTTATCACCCGGGGGTCTAGTATAGTGTTACAGCCTAACAGAGCCCCATGCTTTTTGGGTATCACATTTAAATCCGTGGGAGGGGTGGAGCGTGCATCTAGGGTCTATTGGTCGGTCCACGTGCACCTAGGATCAACATTTTCCCTCCCCTTGAACGTTAGATACCCGCCTCATATCCCTGCCGCATCTACGCGTCGCCCGCCCGGGATAGCTGTTTCCTCCAGGTGACTAGTACACTTCAGCACAAAGTTGGGTCTATTGGTCGGTCCACGTGCACCTAGGATCAACATTTTTCCCCCATTGAACGCTAAATACCCGCCTCATATCCCTGCCGCATCTGCGCGTCGCCCGCCCGGGATAACTGTTTTCCTCCAGGTGACTAGTACACTTCAGCCCAGAGTTGGATCTATCGGTCGGCCCACGTGCACCTAGGACCAACATTTTCCCCATTGAACGCTAGATACCCGCCCCATATCTCTGCCGCATCCGTGCGCCGCCCCCGCCCGCGATAATTGTTTTCCCCCAGTTGGCTTCAGCCCAGAGTAGAAACTACGTAATAACTAGGAACGCGTTCTTTGGGCTGTTGAATCCCTAAAAAAAAAAAAAGTAGAAAAGGCTCAGCTGGAAGCGCCCCCAGCATCAACTAGATTTTGCCGTAGGGCACGATGTATTGCGTTTGAAGCATTTAAACAGGGCAAGTCGCGCGAGACGGTGATCCGTTGCATATCGGCGACTAACTACAATAGAGAAAAAAGAAAGAAAAACTAAAATCACCTCGTCGCGTTCACGGGCGGCCGGCCCAGGAGGCCGTGGGTCGGCACTTTCACGGGAGTAAGTGGGGCACGGGATAGCAGGCCCACAGACCGATCTCCTGCACGAGAAGGATGTCGGAGGTATTTGGCTAATGAAAAACCAAGTTTAAAATAAAAGTCAAGGTAAACTCCACAGGAGACAATTTTAAAAAAAAAAGCGCTTCAAGTTCCTAGTATACAAAACACACAACTCACGAGACGCGCTGAAGGATAAAAAAAATATCCAAGAGTTGATAGTTAGTGAGCTGTGTTGACAGTAGCTATCCCAGAACATAATGAAGTAAGAATCTCGTCAAAAATCGGGTAAGTCTAAAATTGCTCGGGGCTATAATACGAACAATCCCGCCCCCCAACACGGTGGTCTCCCCCTACGGCCTTCAGACCTCTGAATGGCCTAGACGAAATGACAAGAACGAATGACTATTGTAAAAAGACCCAATCCGTCACGCGTTTCTGTCCATTAACGTAACGGTATATAGGCCAGAGGTCGTGAGGTTAATACTGTTATGGGCGTAGGAATGTAGTTACGACATTTATCGGCTATTAACGGTTGTCGAGAGCGTGGGACCCCTCAACTAAAAAGAAAATAATCGTTCCCCCTATCAATTCGTCAAAACAGAAAGTGACGGGCTATATGTAAGCTGTCAGTACTGTCAAAAAATGACGCGTAGTTAACGTCTCGCGACCTAGATCTCTAGACAACCGACTTATTATACGTTAAACCTTTCGTATAAGCCCTTTAACCCGAAAAGACAAAAAAACGGGCTAACCACCAAAAAAAAAACACTGCCTCGAGCGAAACGGGCGGCCCACATCGTGACGTAGTACACGCCTCGCAATTGGTTGAAAGTCATCACATGATTCGAGCCGTGCAATGAGCGACGGTACTACGAGACTAACCAATCGAAGAAATGAGCGAAATAAAGTACCGTAACACCTTTACGGAAAATAACCAGGGCTGATTTGTCGAGCAGCTATTCCACCTGAAACAATGCAATTTGGCCAAGTATAAAACCATCACCCCAGCCAAGAATTCACTAACCCGCCGATCTCAGCAATTGGAACCAACAACTCAGCAATTGTAGAGGTAAGCATTGTTTAATGAGGCATTACGTTAATATTGAAAAAAAAAAATAAGAGTGCGAGGACTTGGCCGGTTGCTAACGGGCTTCTTTATATTTATGTTTACAGATATCCAACAATCCGAAAGGCCACGGAGCAGTACACCAGAGCAGTGCAAGCAGAGAGGAACAGGTAGGCCTAAATGGTTCCTTTATATCATTTTGCGGAATAGGGCAAAAAAAAAAACCTAAAGCAAGGCTATGTCCTTTTTATTTCTTTTCATATACATAGTGAACAAAAAAAAAAAAAAATGGCAACATCATCAGCTTCAGTAGATAGAGTCATTGAAGCCAAAAACACCTACTTCATAGGGGGTGAAATATACGTACAAGTGACGGATTTTCAGGGACGTGCGTACGTACATGTACGGGAGTTCATAACCCCAGGAGTAGGGATCCTGCCAGGACGCCGTGGGGTCTCGTTTACTGTCGCCGAATGGCGGGAATTTGTTAAGGATCACGGCATTTACAATCAGATCGTGAGCGAGCGCAACTTACAGCAGCAAATTATGACCGGCCGGAACTATGGAGCCGGCCTAAAAGTGATAGTGTCACAATCTGGCTCAGTCTATCAGGCTAAATTCATACTTGAAAAATACAGCAAAAAGTACGTTGTTCTAAACTATCGTCAGTTTGCAGGCTTGATAGGCTACGTCACTGATATCACTATGCTTTTGGACAAAAAACTGAAAGAGATCGAGCCCCCCACAGTTCAGATCGAATCCCCCACATCCCAAACCGAAATGTGGTTGGAGTGAAAAAAAAATAAGTAATGTCCTTTTTTTTTTGCATTTTTGTCTCTCCCTCACAGTCTCATAGCGTACTAAACCATCCCATATTGCGATTGCTTCCCACTTACCGGGTTAAATTTCATACGAATAGTTCCGACGTTAAACGTAGTGAAAATAGCTATTGGAAAACACGGAGAAAATGACAGCGTGGTATTAGATCCAACAGAGTGGTTAGGGATAATAGCGCAACTCTACTGGCGTCAGCCTAACTCGAGTATATCGGTTAAATCGGGGATCGAATCCGTGGCCGACAATGTGCTGATCCTAAAAAAAGTGCAGACTAATCAGTAGCATTAACTGAATTTGATATACTTAGCATGAAATACATGCTCCCTCATATATCGCAGACTGTTGCTTGCTGGACGCAGAGAATAGGCGAGTTGACACCTACACCTGCGGTAACATTGCCAACAATGGCTGTAAATGAACCGAAATGCAGCGAAAACACAGAAGATATACGGCTCCCCTGTCAGGGATGTAAGTTCAATTCCCCGAGCCAAAGAGACCATGATTGTGTAATGCACGCTTCGCTTTTTCGCAGCTCACTACTCTGTTTTTTCCAATAGCTTATTCTAATCAAGTTGGGGGAGGCCCGACATGAAAATCATCCTGTCCCGAAAAGCTTCCCGAATATGATTGTCAGACTCGGGGGACCGAAACTTTTTAAAAACGATAGATTCAGCATCGTTAAATGCATGGGGGGGAAATACATAAAAAAATTTAGCACTAATACAAAATGTCTACACGGTGACATTATTGACGCCTAGTATTTGGTTAGAAACCGTTTAGACCCTATAGACCAACTTTTTCACCGACATAATTTGAGCGTGTCCTGGATGGGTTCCGACCCACCGACTATGTAGGTGTGTGTATTGGGGGTGAGTGGGTTTGAAAATAACTCGTTCCTTCCCTTACATGCCAGGGAATCTTTTCAGCGTCGCTAACATTTTGGCTCTTATTTTGAAACTTAACCAAAGTGGTCGGAAGCTCGAGATTAAAGTAACTCATATCGAGATACCCAGAGGCGGCAAAAAAGAAAATGTCACGCACAAATGTTATAGCATGACTATCAACAGGGGGGCGCTAGGTCGGTCGTGTTCCCCAAAAAACGGCTTAGATAAACTTTGTTTGGCTAGAGTGATAGTTTGTTGCATTCGCTGATAAGGACATAAAAATATATTCGTAAATCGAACAATGTGCAAAAAAAAGTTCGCTTTACAGCTGCACGCCGACGCCGGCGTTCGCCAATATGGGTGTTGACTTGAAAAGAATTTCAGGATTATTATTTGACAGAATACCAAATTGTGTTATTCCAAAAAAAAAATGGAACGCCGTGCCAGGTTACATTCGAGGGGCTTTCTAGCTCTAAACGCATCTTATACCTTTTCTGCCACGCCAATCACTATTTTCGGAATTTTAAAGCCGCGGTTTAGTTTCTCATCCCGATTTTCCTGTCTGAGGCCGTATTCCCGACCTAAAAGCCACGCCTGCCAAAAGCAGTCCCTCGTATCATTCGCCTAAATATGTTTTGCTTCCGTTAGTTGCCATGTAACAGATTGTTCATGTTTAGTCCGCCATTATAGCAAACAGCCACCCTTCAAAGACTTAATACAGTCTGTAAATCGCTGTTTAAATGCAAGATTTGTTTTCTAACGTTTGTGGGTAATAGCAGGACTGTTGCCAATGTTTTTGTAAACAGTGGTGTCGGCTAGAGCACCGCTGCCATATTCAACTCCTCAAAAAAAACGCGATTGCGGTTAGCTGTTTACGACCTCGAAACGACGCAAGTTGAGCGAGTAACTGACAGGGATTTTTTTTTTTTTACACACAGCGTGAATTTGCCGGTTATGCATGCACTTACTGTTTTGGTTGTATTCGTTGTGGCGACATGTTTATGAACGGTGAAAACGATTTTTGTCATTGGTTGTTTGAGCCAGGGATTCGAACCGCTCTCTCATTTCACTCTGGATACGCTTCTCTCTCTTCCTAATTTGATGGGCATTAGATAATGGAAGCAGACCTACCGACGTCATGCGGGAGGTAACCGTAAAAATAGAAGGTTGGTGGACTCTTTTTCAAGTTTATGTCAATGGCCTTATCCAAGCTACTCGCTAGTTTAGGGCTAGATGAAAATCTCGTACCTATATGGTTTGTTATACTGTCTTAAAAGATAATCATGTCACTGTTAGGCGAGAAAGCACCTATCGACGAACCATTCCGTCAGTACAACTCCAAGCGTGGGGGAAATATTTTCCTTCGACAATTGGGTTTTGTAACTTGGTCACTCTCCAATCCACGTGACCTTTTTCCTACGCCTACGTCACTAGCTCGCCGTCCTCCCTCCCTCCACCGCTCGGCCTTGCCGATCGGTAGACAGCATGGCGCCGCCCGCCGCCCGCCGCTGAGAGAGAGAGAGAGAGAGAGAGAGAGAGAGAGGCCCTAGCGCCGGGGGTATCCCTTCCTCGGCCTGTAGTAGTTCTTATCACCCGGGGGTCTAGTATAGTGTTACAGCCTAACA
>JAHWFP010134302.1:13413-58457 GCA_023313725.1 Lithobius niger | reverse complement strand
CGGTTCAGGGAATCGGGATGCCTCTCCACTGTCTTGCTGGGCAGAAAGGTAGTAGTAGCTAAAACTATGGACTTAGTAGGCTAGTTTAAACTTTAAATTGAATTTTTTGAAACTTATTCAAAATTTTAGATTTTAATTTTTAAATTGACAGGTCGACGATCGCGATATGCAAAGAGTTAGGCCTTAGGCAGTTTCTCTTTGCATACTTAAGAGTAACACGGGACTTTCTAAAAAACCCAGCTTTAAATGTTTTAAAAACTAAATATTTTTTTTTCTTTAACTCGTAAACGGCAACAGTTAGTTTTCACCAACTACGTAAGTAACAATGAAGCAGTTAAGACTTCAGTGACGGAGCTCTGTTAACTTGCAGGTAGTGGGGTGTTGGATTACTAAAAAGTATTGCAAGATACTTGCTTTTTATGTAAAGTTCTACTAGAACAAACAAACTTCGATTCTATTCAAAATTCGATTGCTTTCACTGTAAAGTAAATCAGTGTAGATTTCATGTAAATCTTGGGAGTTTAATATTATTACTTTTTATTGAAACTCAACTGCTTTAATGTAAAGCCTACTGTATTTTTGAAGTTCACTCAAACTTATAGGTCCGAAGTTTTATGTAAACTATTTTTGAACATTCACGTAATGTAAACTGTAAATAATAACTTGTCATTAAACCAAGAGTAAATGCCAACGTTTTTATTATTTGTTGATTAATAGCAGGTTTGTAGCGCTAGTCAATTAACTGCCCTAGAACCACGATTCGCTATTAAACCCACCTGGTGGCAGCAGTAACCATTTTGGAGATATAATAAATAGTTCGCATGCTCAGGCAGCAGAGTTCTCTACTCCCTACGCCGGGTCTGTAGAGAGCAGGCTTGTTTTCAGCAAAAGTAAAAACGGCCATCCAATTACTATAAAAACAACTAGAAGAGTACACCAGATGGCGGTGCATGATTGAGAGCACCTTGGAACCAGTCTGCACCGCTATAATGGTTTTGGTCTGCGTGACCAGGCTCCTCACCAACATCCACTATTAGGGCAATCGACTACGTTTCTCACAACCCTCCTACGAAAAGGAGGGATCCTCCTGGGGAACGGTGCACCTCTCGAGTTGGATAAGGAACCGCCACCTCCTAGACCAGGCCGCGAATAATTTTTCTTTCGCCCAATCGGAGTAGAAACTGCCAATCCCCGCAACTTCGATACTTACCCGATATATCGACGGATGCTACGACGTAGTAGGTGCTTGTAACATCGCCGGTCGCCTGGTGTAACTGGATCTTACTATCAATCACTCTACTTGGCGTTACTTACTTTTTCGGTTAAACGGCACAACTGCTACTGTCCCGATGTAGGGAATGGAGCATTGAAGTCCTAATCTAAGACCTAACTAGTGATTAAATAGCGGGTAACGCTGCCACCAAGGTGGGGAAAAGCTAGCTAAGTTATATTTGAAGAGAATTGTCTTACATATTAACTTCTAGCAAAACAACGAACGAATAAACCGTCGGACGTTTAAAACTCCTGGTTTTTATTTTAAACAAACATGTTAAAAAGACCGCACTTTACAATTGGTAAATTTACACCTAAGTTTAGGTTAAATAAAACGCGGGGAATTCACATTAAATTCAAACTAGAACAGAATTATGTTCAACAAACAATTTCAAATAGAAACAGTGATTTTAGGCAACGGGGATTTCGCAAAAGAGCCCTCTAAATTACAAACAGTCTCGACTGTGTAGTAATAGTAGACCTACCTACAGTTATGTTTTACAAGGGAACACCCAAATAATCAAACCGTACCCATTGGCGATTCACATTAGAAAAGGGATGTACACTCCAGGAAGTACTATGCTTCTGCAAATCTAATTGACCCAACGGACCTTTGTTTACATTAAACTGCGTTTAAAGAAATGATGAAAAATAAAAGCTGGTTTTAGTAAGGGACCGTGAACCCTTAAATTATGGCCGTTAACGTCCGAAAATGCCGTTTGGCTTAACGCACCATAAGTTTAACATCAAAGCTACGAGGTTAAGTTTAAATTAAACTATAAATTTTGACGTGTAAGTCCAAAAGTTAAATTTTCAATCTAAACTAAGTTGCATACGAACCACTACCTTTGCCCGGCATGGCAACAATCGGACCGCGGCATCTCCTCTCCCGACCGGCGTAGCGACCTCTAGCTTTGAGAATCCTGAGCTGTGCTAACGAAACTCTACTGTGTCTGGGTTTTTATGCCTTCTGCTTGGCAGGCAGGTAGAGAGTTAGCGCGGGCCTGTAGGAGAGCGACGGAGGGGGTGAGTGGGGAAGAGGTGGACGCTTGGTGGAGGAGAGACTGACCAAAACCAGCCGAGCTGTCACTACCGGAAGTCGGCCATGACAGCGCGGACGGGCAGGGTAGCTGAGCGCTCTCAATGCGTGGGTAGTTGACTCCGTGTATTTACATTGTTTACAGAAGGAGCTAAGTCAACAAAGGATTTTTTTAACGGCTTGTGAAATGATTAGAGGCCTAGCATGAAAGTGCAGCGAGTTTAAAACTCATTAACAACGTGAATTTAGGCCTATAAAAATAAACTACGATGTTACGCATCGCAACTATTGAAGGAGGGGGGGGGGGAACGAAGTGTATTGCTCAGAATAAATATTCGACTTTGGGAAACGGATTGCTATATACAAGGCATGATTTAATTGAAGGAAAGCTGGTTTGTTTTCGTTTTTAGAGGTTTGCTACGGTCGGAGTTTGGATGGAGATGCTAAAAAAAATAGACATAAAAATTCATACACTGGGTCCGTAAAAATAAACAAACATAAAAGTTTGAGCTTTGGTAGTGTTCATGGCAAGAAGTTAAGTTTACCAAAGTGCATTAAGTGCAAAAATCAAAAGATTAAATATACCAGCTAGTTAAAATGGGCTATAACGCAGGTTAGGTTAGGTTTGAACGTCGGACATTTTTCATGAATAAACAAAGTCGTCACCTGTTACAAATAAAAAATATCGTGTGTTTTCAGCATCTAAAACATAACTAAGCTGGAAAGTGTTTTGGCTTTATGCCTAAAGGAACAATATACAATATTTACATTTTAAAGTTAGATCGCCATAAAGACGATGTTCTTCTGGTGTGGAAGAATGCTGCCCTCAGGTTTTTTCTTCGGTGGTGTTGAGGTGTCCTCACCACGAGCGTACGCGTTTACACCGAATCAGAATTCCTCACAGCAGACGCCAAGCTTGACTTCGGTTCGGTCTTATTCCTTCCTCGGCGAGCAGCGGTTCCAGAGTTTGTTTTACGAGATAATGACCGTCTCTTACGCCTTGGGCTTCGTGCCGCCTCCCAAGCGGACGTCCTTAGTACGACCGCCAACGCTCTCTCTGAAAGATTTTACACCGATCCGCCCAATGACACTCGACAACTAGGGGTCTCATCAACCAGGTCTTCAAGAAAAGCTGCTTCACTGCCTACCATGCCTTGAAATTGTTTACTAGGGCTCTGTTTAATTCCACACTCCTCCTTCAGGAGGTCGCCTTCAACACGTCGCTAAACCTTCGTGATTCACCCGCTACCTATTAAGGAACCAGCCTAATCATGAATCCGATTGCCTCTTTAAAGAACTCATTCCTAAGGTAGCACTCATTTAGATGTCTCCAGAAAGCCATGTCCCAGTCGAAACCGGACCCTTCGACACTCGCGGACCTCGATTCACCCTCGTCCGGTTCCCCCAAAAGATGACTGGGGAACCAAGCAACCTTCATCATCCTCCTCGGTTCCTGTTCCAAGATCTTCATCGCCCTTTCCAACGTGATCCCAGGGACGTGGCAAAGCACGATCCCTGGGACGATCACTTGGTAATCGTCGCCAACGTCACTCTCCTGCCCGGGCGCATTCCTGAAATCGCAACACACATTGACATTACCTCCCCCCCCCACAAGCTGTGGGAAGTCGACTTCATTACTATGCCAAAGCTTGGCAATCATTGACATCGGATCCCGTTATCCTGTCTATCATCCTAAATGGATTCAAGCCAAAACTCCGGTAACAAACTCGGCCGCATTACGCACAGAAATTCATCTTTTGCTTCGAAAGTCTGCGATTTGCCTTGTACCACCACCCATCAGTCCAGGATTCTACAGCAGCATATTTCTCTGTCCAGAGAAATCGGGTGGCTCTCGACTGATTTTCAACCTTCGACCACTCAATTCATAGCGAACCCTCATTTTCAAATGGAAACAGTTTCGACAATACGGGACTCGCTGATCCGCAGCGACTGAACGGTCTCTTTAGACCTAGCCGACACTTGCCTTCACATCCCCCTTCATGCCTCTGTCCACCACCTTTTTCGGTTTCTTCACGACGGTGCCGCTTACAAGTTCCTCTGCCTCCCGTTCGGCTTAAATGCTGCCCCTCGCATCTTGACCATGGTGCTTCGACCCGTCCTTGTATACTTACATCAACAAGGGATTCGCATCCATGCTTTCCTCAACGATTGCCTATTACCTCACCCCGATCCCACGATCCTATCCACCAACGTTTTTCATCACTTGGGACTAGGCATCAACCTCGTAAAATCAAGACTTGTACCAGCCCAGTCCTTTGTCTTCCTAGGAGTATTCTTCGATCTCGACCAAGCAACAGTCATGCCATCCCTAGAAAGAATAGAAACTCACCTTTCTTCTCTTCGAGGCTTCCTTCATCAACCTCTTCACACGTTTCGCGACCTGGCTTCGATCATAGGCACCATCGATTCATTCACAGACTTAGTTCCGTACGGTAGATGGACGGCACGACCACTCCATCATTACCGACTTGCCCAGTGGGGCAGCCCACAACAGGCCATGCTCCTACCACCCCGACAGATCGATCCCTCTTTCCCGTTTACCACCACCAACTGGTGGATGGACGTCACGAACCTCACTGCTACGGTTCCCCCCCACGAACCGATTCCCCAAATCCACCTATTCACAGACGCATCCCTGACGGGATGGGGTGCCCACATCAACAGCCTGACATCATCCGGCACTTAAGGAGATAAGTCAACCGATCATATCAATCTTTTAGAACTACCGCGCGGTTCTTCAGTCTACAGCACTTCCAACACTATGTCTCAGGTCGTATAGTCCAGGTACACATCGACAACACCACTGCTGTTGCTTACCTGCGGAAAGGAGGTGGAACACGATCCCTCTCACTTCATCACCTCACATCTGAAATTTTCTAGTTCTGCATTCAACAACGGATTTGCCTGCTCCCACTCCACATTCCCGGTAACCTGAACGTGATTGCCGATTCCTTGTCCCGCTCGACACCACCAAGCAGCGAATGCACGCTCAACCAGGCAATCTGCAACAACCTCTTCAGTCTTTGGGGACGTCCCGTGTTGGATTTCTTCGCAACCCATCTCAATGCCTGACTTCCCCAGTTTGTCAGTCCCCTTCCCGATCCCCGGGCATGGGCAGTGGACGCTCTCACTCTCAATTGGAATCACCTATTCGCTTATGCCTTTCTGCCTCGACGACTGTTACCCCTTGTCCTACACAAGATCGCCAACTCTGTCGGCCGGTTCCTGCTCATAGCCCCGGACTGGCCAGTGGCAGCCTGGTTCCCGCTACTGCTAGACCTCCTCATCGATCTTCCCCGGTCATTACCCCTCATACCGAACCAACTCTCAAGGGATCGATCCCACACCCGAACCCTCAAACTGTTCGTCTTCACGAGTGACTACTATCATCAAACTCCTTCGAACGTCAGGAATTTTTGAAGACGGGACCGTACGCATTGTCTCTCGTGCCATCCGCATTGCCTCTACCAACAAAATTTATGACAGTCACTGGCGATGCTGGCTTGTGTATCGCAGAACAAGTTAATCCTGTCGATCCCCCTATGTCACAATTACTCCGATTCTTAACCTCATTATTCAAGAGTGGCTTACGAGGATCTATGATCCTCGTTTACCGATCCGCCCTGAATGCTGTCTTCCGGGCCGCGGGAAGGCATAATCTTCTTACCGATTACCGAATCTCCTCTCTAATTCATTCCTTTTAAATGGAGAGACCACAATTGCGTCGGCAGTTCCCCGATTGGGGCCTGTCCATTGTGCCATCTGCCTTGCTATCCCCTCCCTGTGAACCCATGGGATCCTTTCAGCTTAGTCACCTCACCAGGAAAACACTATTTCTTGTAGCCCTTGCAGCCTGTCTTCACTGCGGAGAACTTCAGGCTTTATCAGCCACCGCCTCCGATTACTTCTTTCTAGACAACTATTCTGGCGTTTCAATGACTCCACATGCATCGTTCCATGCAAAGACGCAGAAACCTACCGAACAGACAAGCCATTCATCATTCCTTCTCTTTCTAACTTCTTGGATGACGACCAAGAAAGAGCCTTATGTCCAGTGCGAGCTATCCGCTTCTACCTCAAAGCTTCCAAGCCAGTTCGAAAGGACCGAACTCAACTTTTTATTCCCTTCAACAATAGAACTGGTGTAACTTCCACCCGTATGATTGTCACCTGGCTAAAAACGTCATTGTTCAAGCTTACGATGCCCTTGATATCAACTGCTTAACGGAAGGAATCAGAGTAACAGCGCACGAACTTCGCGCTATATCTACTTCCTGGGCTCACCACAGTAATATCCAGATTACTGGCATCATGCAAGCTGCATCCTGGCGAAGTCCCACCGTTTTCACATCTCACTACCTTTGGGATATGACCCATCAAGCTGATGGACTGTACCGCATTGGCCCCTTTGTTGCAGCTCAACGCGTATTCTAACCCCCTTTGCACACTTGTTTCTGTGTGGGGAACCGCTCGCTACCTAAAGGACCTTGGTCAAGATGGCGAACCACTGCCGTGACGAAGTCTGTGGAATGCTTTAAAAAAGGTAATGTATATTTTCACGGCAACTAGAAACATCAAAATACCAGTATTACCTGGTTGATTTTGGTTTCTATTGCCTCTTGAAAATATACATTATCGTGCTTCCCTCCCTCCTCCCCTCTTGTCGCCATCAAGGCACAATAGAGGTCCGAAAAGGTGAGCATAATGCTCCGCTTCGGTTTATATATGAGGAGGCTGCACAGTAAGCTGCGCAGTAGGTAGCGACGCGGAAGGATATCTTCGATTTATTTTCTCTAAATTAAACAGCATTTGGGGAAGAGAAATGCTTTAAAAAAGGTAATTTATATTTTCAGGAGGCAATAGAAACCAAAATCAACCAGGTAATACTGGTATTTTGATGTTTTACGTAGGTAGATCAACCAAGAATTTATATTTCTTTAGCTCGATTTCATTCTTGTTTTTAAAACCGTGTCACACATAATTTCTCAGGCAAAAATTTATTTTAGTTTCTTACTGTCTGCATAATACTAACCTTCAGTATGGGGTAAAATCGCTTATTTTAAAGCGGCAGCTGTTGCTTCCTGGCGCCGGCAGTTGTTGGAGCTGCGGCGGGGGTTGTACTTTTTTATAACTTTAGTACGACTTCTGCTTCGTGACTTTTTGTAACTTAGTCACAGGCATCTGCTTCGTGGCCATGTTTGGCTGGACCGCAGACATCTAGTTGGAAGTAGCTTGCATCCTTCTAGGCATGTAGCATGGCAGGGGGGAAAACGCTTGACGGGAACAGCACCTGTTCATCCCACCGCTGCCACCAGTTGTAACGGCGGACGCTACGACGGCTTAGGTGCTTGTAACGCCCCCGGTTTCCCTGGTGTACGTGGAGTTTCAGCTTGAGGTTAATCGGTGTTAATGACGACCTTTTACGTTATTCAACACAGCATGGACACTGTCCCAGCATGGATGAAGCGCCGGTCCTAATTAAAGGGGCCTAACCTTAAACTGTCGGTATCGCTGCCACCAACGGTGGATTTAACTGTTTAACTAGCTAAAATCTAAAGATGGGCTACATATTTAATTTTACAGTAAAATACAATTAATCAATTCTAGCAAACGACTGAAGCTTAAAACTCCTGGTTTTATTTTTGCAACAGAGAATGAAAGTACACTTTACATTAAGGTTTGCTTCTGAAAGCTTTTGAATACCAATTAAATAAATAGGCAACAAGTTTGCATTTACAAAAAGTAGCAAGTTTGAATATACACTTAGTATTTCACAAATTCAGACAAACACACTTGGTTTGAATAAAAGTTAAATTTTCACATTAGAAAAAGTAAATCATGAGTGCTCCCGGAGACACCCGCAAGACTAAACAGCCGCAACTGATAGTAGTCTATCTGACAGTATGTTTCTTATGATCAACCGTCCAGTTATGTTTCTAAGTTTTCCAAGTACAAAAAGATCAACCTCCCTTAGTTCCCTCGAGAACTGTTCTAAGTTATAAAAAGCCCGGCAAATTTACACTTAGGCATCAGTTTGTTTCAATTTGACTTCCACAAAGATCAAACCATCAATTAGTTTAGATTAAAAATCCATTTAAAATAAACTGGAAAAATTTGGTTTTAGAAAGAGAACCACTCTGACGTTATGGGAGAGGAAACCTAAGATGCCGCTACAGGCGTCTCCACCATAATATTCTCTAGCTAGAGAGTTAAGTTAAGTTTTAAACTAAAATTTAGCATATGGGGGTCCTAAACTGAACTTTCAAAAGCTAAACTATAACATACGAACCACTACCATCGTGCCCGGCATGGCATTCTCCGGACATGGCGTCTCCACTCCCGACTGGCGTGACCGGTCTCTAGCTTGAGATCTGTGAGCTGTGCTGTGGCTGCTTTGCGCTGGGGGGGGGGGGGGGAGCGCGGACGTCGAGGATAGCTGCTGGGGTCTGATTGGTGGAGGGCCTCGAGAACAATGGAAAGTGGGAGGAGAAGTCTGATGAACAAAGGAACTGGGTGCAGAGCCGTTTGAAGGAGTAGGAACATGTAAAACGGAAAAAGATAGGCCTGTTTTGAGTTTTACTCAATTGAACTTTCGGAAATGGGCCTTTACTTTGTATTATTGGCTACGGATTGAATATTTACATGATTGCAACGTGATTAGGCTCTTGTTAAAGCTTATTACTTTGGCTTGGGTAATGCAGAGAACATTACTATTAAATTAAACAAGCTTTAACGGTAAACTGCAGTGTTATACACCACAACTAGTTTTGGCTGGGGAGGGGGGCAAAAATGGAGGATTCGAAGTTTTTGCACAGTTTGACTTTCGGAATTGGGTTGGACAGATCTTTTTAAGAATTCTTTTAGTGTTTAATGGTAGATCAAGCTATTTGCAGATTTCGGTAGGTCTCAGTCAGGTCGGAGGAGAACTAAAATAAACATATATACACTGAAAAATTCGTGTCCGGTAGAATGCCAGGTCGTAATACGTTTATACGTTTGGACATATGGTAGCGTTTCTGGGGATAAAAGAATATAAATAAAGTATAAATGCGATTAAATAAACTAGCTTAGTTGAATGCTATAACGCATTAAGTTATTGGAAATATTTAACGTTTAAAATTTTTAAAGTTAAAATTCGATCGTTGTGGAAATTTTTCATATAGATTGCGGCCGACAAACACAATAAAAAATATCACACTTCAATTTGGTTGTCTGTATAAATCCTGTTACAATACACTAAGCTAGTCTTGTTCGGGCTTTTTGCCCTAAAAAGAAAAGATAAAACACAAATATAAAAGTACAGAGTTTCATAATGGCGGCATGACGAAAGTGCGATGTGGTGAGTTTGAGGTGATCTTCAAACGTAGTTTTATGGTTCTTCCTGGTGGAAAGTCTGGATTTGGGCTTCCCCAAAAGTCTTGTATTTGGACAGGCTATTAAACGTTGAAGAGTTGGTGGAAATCGGACCATTATTGCGAAAACGGCCAAATATGCCTCGGCGAGGCATTTGGTGCCTCAAGAAAAAAAATTTCAAATTTTTGAAAAACAGGCGTTTTTCGGTGGCGCTCGTTTACATATGAGAAACTTGAAATAACAAACAGTGGCGAAATTTAAAGACATACAATTAGCAGTCGTAAGTAAACTCAAACACGACAACATAATAATTAGTAAAAGCTGACACATGAAAATAAATATTGTTATTGCCAAAATGCTCCTGAACTTGTGCCAAAAAGCCTCGTATATAAACCCAATTAAAGTCGGACATGCAGTCACTCCACGGTTTGCATCCACTCGGTAAAGATAGACACAATTGGTAAGTTTTTTTTTTCATTATCATATTGTATTAGCACGAACCAAACTATAGGCCTAATTATTTAATTTCGCGTATTTTATTCTGTCGAAAGCATTTAATTTACCAAAAATATTTTCATTAATTAAGAAAGACAGGTTCGACGGCGATCAGATACCGCCATAGTTCTAACCATTTAAGGCTACTGAATAACGTGCGCATTTTAATCAATGAGTGTTGTAATACTTTATTGCACGGGATTCCTACTAATACGTATTCGTCTGAACCAATATATTATTAACAATATCATTGATATTCTAGTTTTAATATGGCTGAACAAGTAACTTTTCCTTTGAAACCTGAAATGTCAGTTTATCTCGAGAATGAGCTGTTTCTTATTTGTTCGATGTTCGAACGTGAACCAAAGGTGCATTTACGGAAATACAATCGAAGCCCAATCACCTATATTTCGACGAAACACGGCATTTGTTTCAGCGTATCGGAATGGAATGAAATGGTCCCTCATTTCGATAGATGGTCGCTGTCCCTCGTTGGGCCTATAGACCCGCAGAAGGTGCTCTACACAACGTCCAAATTCGGCGTTACTGTCGTTTTGTTAGAAGGACAAAAGGTGATTAGTTTCGTCATGCGGAACCGAGGCACTATCGAACTCTCTGTCAAACAATTCAACCTGATCAAAGCATCTGTCGATAAAATCACCGACTGGATACACGTTCTGATGCAAAATGCATAATTGCGTTAATTTCATATATCCCACGCCAGGATGCATTTCGTAGTGTTTGTACTGCCATACTAAAAATATCAATAATAAAAATAATAATATAGGGTTAATAGCTAAATCGGCTGTCAAAAACGTCATTCAGCCACCAGTCACCATGACGGACGCATCTTCTTCTTCTCGTACCCCACGACCCGTTAAAGTGGCGAAAAGACGGCAGCGCCGTAGCCAGGCTCCAACCGACAAGTGTCTCGTCTACGGAGCCTCCTTGCTGTACTCGCCGTCAGACAAGAATCTGGGCGCTACCATTCTAGACTCGCTAGCTGCAGAGTTTCAACTAAAATCCTATTGTATCGGAAGCTGTCCCCAAGGACTGAGTTTTTACCTGCGTTTTCAGAAACCAGTGAACGAAGACGCAGTTATTGGCATTTTAAAGACTGTGTCTACAAGTTCGCTGTTCGGCGTGACACCTCTCAAGACAAAAACTGTGCGAAAGAACTGTTTGGCCGAACTTTACAAAAGTGACCAGATCCCGCATGAAAATCTCACCGATGATGATAAGTTGCTTCTATCGTTTGAACAGCTTCTGCCAGGCTGGTTAGCCAAACACTCGGAACGTGTTTACGACCTCAGCGACCCATTCATACTCAGATTTGCGCAATATTACTCTTACCTGGCTGCTGTATTACAACAATCATAACGATTAATGTACCTATGTATATCGTAGCCTGTAATAAACAGCTTATGAAGTTAAAGGTTTGTAAGCTAAGAATTTTTTTTATTTAAATAATATCCTGAAAATTTCTAACCTACCGCTTCTGGTTTAACTGTAAATAAATTAGTTTAAACTAAAATTATAACTAAATTTAAAATGAAAAAAAAATACGTTCCCAGGAGCGGTATAAAGGCGGGTGGTAGACGGGATTGGCGTCACTCATGGATGCGAGGTTGAAGCATCCTGCCAACTACTTTTTTGTGGGACCTACGTTTTCTGGCAAGAGTACAGCTATCGCAAAATTGATTTTAAACTCTCAAGACCTCGTAGACCCACCTCCGACCAGCGTTACTTACTGCTACGGGGAAGAGCAGCCTCTTTTTGACGTTTTGAGAAAAACCAGCCCAATTCCAATTCAATTTCACTTTAAATTTAGTCAAGATATTTACGACAGTCTGCCACGTGACTCTATCCTAGTTCTTGACGACATTTTACACGATTTACCTGCCAGCCTAATTAATAACGTAATTCTAAGGGGTACCCATCACAGAGGCATTTCTGTAATTAACGTAGTGCACAACCTGTTTCTCAAAACGTTAAGAACTATTTCTCGAAATACACAATATTTTCTGCTATTCAAATCCAATCGAAGCCTGGACCAATTACAAGTACTAGCCCGACAAATTGGAGTAAACAAAGACTTTATAACTTCCATTTACAAGGATTCCACCAAAGAACCCTTTAATTTTCTATTCATTGATTTACATCCTTCCACTCCCGAAGCGTTAAAATTCCGTTCAAACATTTTTAAAATACCAATTACCGTTTATCTGCCCACGTAGTATGGCTGAGCGAATACTAGATTTCATTCCGTTACTAGAATTACTGCGCTCAAAAGACACCTCTCAACGTGTGAAACGCATTCTACTCAGTTGCCCAGAAGTGCGACAGGTGCTGTGTTTAGCTTCCTTAAATTTATTGAAGGGCAGAGTACCTTTATCGCCTATACAAAGGAAGACTCTCAAGAAATACAAGAAAGTACTCTTAAAACTGTCTTCTAGAAGTTGTGGTGAAAAAGAACAACACAAACAGTTAGTCAAAAATCAAAAAGGTGGATTTTTAGGGGCTCTCCTAACGCCAGTGCTCAGTCTCCTAGGTGGTTTATTATCAGGCTAAAAAATGTATAAACGCATGCAGTTGGTCCCTATGGGTGCCTCCGTCAGAGACGAAAGGCCCATCCCCCACCCCAGGTCGCAATTTACCCAACCGCTCAATAACTTGGATGATTCCATGCGAGAGGTGTTGACCAATCAAACCCTTACCGAATACGACAAATCCAAGCTGTACACTCAGATGCTGCAACGTTATTTAGACGTTGACAAAAAGTACGAAGCCGATGCGTTAAAAGTGATGATGTCAAGTACCCCCACACAACCGGCGCCCCAGGCGGCCGCTACCGCGGCCGGGCAGGTTTCCAGCACTGGCTCCAGGGCGAAGTAGCAGGGGCAGTAAGGTTCCCTCTACGTCTAGTACGTTAGGAGAAGAATTTAAACCAGATACCGAATTTAGGCCGAACATGTCCGTTTTACCTCATAAGTACAGGGGTCGAATCAAGCGTTTTTTAGACAGCGGTGACGTGGAGTACGACGCTAAGGGTCAGCTGATACACGACGGTAAGGCGATCGAAGGTTCGAACGTCGTAGATTTAATTCACGGCTCAATAACCGATAATAAGTCGTTTAAAAAAAAATGAAAAAAATGCCCGGCTGGCAATTTATTCGAAACTACATTCCTCGAAAGACGGCTTTGAGACGTTCTACAGCATTTACTGTACCTCGTAGAAGGTATATAGACGAGGTCCCCCACCCCTCAGGTATTTGGGACCCTGACCAAGCAAGTGGTACCACACCTAGCTCACGACCGTTAATAGATTTTGAAGATGAACCAAAATGGGACAATGACTTCCATTAATGAAGTTTTAAAATCTGTTTATTTTAATCCTAGAGATGCGGGAAGTCTGGGTGGGATTGTTAGATTGTACAGATCGGTCAAGGACAAGGGCTATAAAATTTCACTTAAGGCAATTAAGAGTTGGCTGGCGGCCGAGCCCAATTATACTCTATTTAGGCCTATTACACGTAAATTCGAACGCAATAGAGTTAGGGTGGGTGGGATTGATCAAATTTGGGGGCTGGATTTAGCTGACGTGAGTAATTTGACTTTGTGGAACGATGATGTCACTTTCTTATTAATTGTGATTGACGTGTTTACTAAAGAAACATTTGCCTTACCTTTAAAACGTAAAGACGGGCCTTCCGTGAGTAGGGCATTAACCGAATTATTTAGCAGGGGGCGTGTGCCAGTTTCGGCGTGGTCGGATCATGGTTTAGAATTTTCCAATGCCCTAGTAAATAAAGTATTTAAGAGATTTAACGTTCATCATTACGTCACGCAAAACGAAAATGTAAAATGTAGCCCAGCCGAACGAGTAATCAGAACACTGCGCGCGAGAATAAGTCGTTATTTACACGCAAATAACACCAATAGGTATTTAGACGTTTTACAAGATATAATGCACGCATACAATAATTCGTATCATAGATCCATTAAAATGAAACCTGTACAAATAAACGAAGGTAACAAGGGAGAGGTTTTTGCAAATTTGTACGGGGGTGGGAGGTTTAATATAGGGGACCCAGTTAGAATGGGGTTGAGAACTAGGGTGTTTGACAAAGGATACACTCCAAATTGGTCGGAAGAGATTGTTTATATCAAAAGTAAAAATCGTAAACATCCCATTCGTACCTATACGGTAAGGGATTACGATAACCAAGATATTTTGGGTACCTGGTACGAACAAGAATTACAATCGGTAACGCCGCCAGAGTTATATAAAGTCGAGCGTGTGCTCCGTACCAGGAAACGTCGGGGGCGCACCGAATACTTTGTCAAGTGGTTAGGTTATCCAGATTCTTTTAATTCTTGGGTTACGGATATCGAAACTATTTAAATATGAATGACGGATTTTATTTGTGTCTTCCTAGTAATGCATCTATGGATTTGTATCCAAAAAACACCTTGCAAAAGTACACGGTGCAATTAGCAGAACCTATGCATTTGGGGAAACAGTACGAAGTAGCCTTGTGTCAAATATCCTTTCCCAACCATTTTAATACTAATCGAAACACGATAGAATTGACTGACGAGGACGGGGCTAACTTAGTGAATCAAGACTCTAACGTACCCATTTATAGATTAAACAGCATTAGGGCGGGTCCTTATTACGGAACTTTGAACGATTTAGCCTCGGATATTAACGACGAAATTAAAGTTTTTAGAAATAAAGGTGCTGCCAAGCTATCGGTCGGGGAGCTTCCCCTTCCTAGGCTAGCCTATAACAAAAGATACAGAAAGTTTCAAATTAGACAGTGGCAAACCGACAAAGGAAATTCTTACCTGATTTTATCGGGTAGTTTAGTTGAAAAATTTGGATTTAAGAGTTCGGATTTTATCTGGATTCCTCACGCTTTACAGGTTTGGGGATCAGTTCAAGATTATTACGATAGCGCCATTAAATCCTTATGGGTATACACCGATATTATTACGCCACAATTTGTAGGTGACGTTAAAGCACCTTTGTTGCGGATCGTTAACGTCGAAGGTGACAAAGAGGAAGACACTAACGCGGCGTTTTACAGGCTGCATTATTATCCTTTATTAACTGACTCAATACATAATATAAATATAGATATTAGAACTGATACTGGGGCTCCCATACCTTTCGGCCACTCTGGTCGTGTCGTCGTTAGCTTGCACCTTAGACCTATAAAAGCGTAGGTAGGCTTGTCGTCTCGTCAGTCACCATGAGGTATTCGTGTCCGTATACTAATTATTACGCCAGCCAGGCGGGAGGCGAGATCCCCGTCTTCGCTGGCAGACATTCGCAAGCCGGGCACGGAATCTGTAGTTTATTCAGCTCTTTAAGACGAATGGCCATGCCCTTTTTAAGAAGCATAGGTAGCTATTTTGGCAGAAAAGCTTTGAGCACCGGTGTTGGTATAGGAGCGGATTATTTGGCTGGAAAACGCTTTAAAGATGCTGCTAGAGATCGATTAAATGAAACTGCGAGTGACGTAATGAGTGATATAGGAAAAAAATTCCAAGGGGGGTCGGGGTTGAGGAGCCCCTGCATGGGAATTAAACGTAAACGCCTTGGCGAAGGTAAGTCGACCAAGAAAAAAAAAGGAACGTTACTATTAAAACCGTTTTAGATTAAGGGGGTGGGGAGGGGGAAGGGACTCTATATAAACCTGAGCTCTCGCCAGTCAGCCAGTCATTTGACCAACCACCACCATGAGTATTTTAAGCCCCTTTTCTTGCGAGTGTTTACTGAGCCCCCTAGACTTGTTTTCTGTGCAACCTACGCAATTGTCTATCCAAAAAACCAAGTATGAAGAGTTCAGACCAGTGGCGCCAGTTGCGGCTGGACAAGTTATGGATTTCACCGTTCCAGGAAGCGAAAGTTACGTGGACCTGTCACAAACTTTATTGTACCTCAAGGTACGTGTGCTCGCCGGTGACGGAACCGATTTGACGGCTGCCCGAAGTCAACAAGTCAACGTGTCTAATTTATGGCTACAATCCATGTTTTCTCAAGTTGATATTTTTTTAAATGGAAAGTTAGCAGGTAGCACCAACGACAATTACGGATTTAAAGCTTTCCTGCAAACGTTACTGAGTTATTCTTCCGAAGCTAAAAACACTCAGCTGTATGCGGCGGGGTGGGGCACCCCCGCTGAAAGACAAGGACGTATCGCCGAAAGTGCGCAGGTAGAATTAATGGGGCGAGTTCATCACGATCTAGCCATGCAACCGAGACTGATTTTAAACAATACAGAAATAAAGTTTCGTTTCGTTCCCCACAGAGCCCCGTTTCATTTGTATCTGAACGCTCTAGATATCGCCGCCAACGTCAATCCTATTGTTGAATTTTTAGATGCTTCCTTACACGTACGTAAGGTAACGCCTTCACCAAATATTTTATTAGCGCATGCTCGCGTGCTAGCCGATTCTTCGTCAGCAAAATATCCCTATAGGAAAACTGAGCTAAGGACCCATACCTTGGTACAAGGAGTGAGAAGCGGACAGGTGGACAACCCCTTTAATGGGAACGTTCCCAGTCGAGTAATCATTGGCATGATGAGACACGTAGCTTATAATGGCACGTACGCAAACGATCCCTTCTTTTTTGAAAACTTTGGACTCGATTCCATTACCCTTTCCGTGGATGCTGAAATATTTAATGGAAAACTGCTCACTTTTGACTTTGATAACAACAATTACGTAAACGCTTACATGTCGATGTATAGTGGTTTGGGCATGTCTTTTCACAATATTGGGAACGGTATCACGTACACGAGCTACGCTGATGGGCATTGTGTATTCTGTTATGACCTTACAGACGATCACCACGCGAACGACCCCTCTCACGTGTCATTAGTGAAAAACGGCATAGTGAGAATTGAACTGACATTTTCTGCAGCGTTACCTCAAACCATTACCGTTTTGACTTTGGGTGAACACGAAGCCATTTTGGAAATTGACGAAAGAAGAAACGTTTTGTCTACGGAATGATCACCTCCGAAATCAACGCCATTTTGAGACCTAGGTGCGCTACGTTTTTGGGAACGTTTCCTTTAAATCACGTGCCAAACCATCCCGGCTGGTCAGTCGTAAATTTGGACACTTGCGACCGGCCGGGTAGTCACTGGGTCGTTTTAGGCACCTGCGAATATTTCGACCCCTACGGTCTGCCGCCCTTGTCAAATTCAACCGTTAATTACTTGAATAAACATTGCTCTAAAAAGTGGTGGTATACCGACGTTCGATTTCAAGCCTTCAATACTCGAGTGTGCGGACATTATTGTATTTATTATATATTAATGAGGTGTTTGGGGCACTCTGCCAAATCTATTGTAACCGTTCTTAAAGCTCAAACTAACCCCGATCAGTTTGTGTATAAGATTGTAAAGGCTTTAGGCCAATAAAATTAGTTGTGAAAATGTCAGTTTTGGTTTGGGTTTTTTTTATTTATTTTTATTTTTTTAAATTTATTTAGGCCTGTAGTTTGTTCGCTGGTTGACTATAAATAGTCGTGTCAGTTGCTTGGCTCTACATTTAACCTTTTATTTTCTAGAAAAATGGACCATCGTTGTGCAGTCTGTGGAAAGACTTATACACATGCTACTAGCTTATCAAGACACGTGAGGCAGTCACACACACCTAGGCCCTTCGTTTGCAATACCTGTGGTGATTTGTTCACTACTGGTATCAATTTGAGACGTCACCGCAGACGTCACCTCATCACCTGTACCACCTGTAGGCTCACCTTCGAGACGGAGGACTCGTTCGTGCAACACAATGCCCTGCATCATTCCTCCGTTCCGCACGAAGATGTTGGGCCTTTGCACGTCGAGGCCTCAGCTTTTAGAAATTTTTTCCAACGTTATGTGTATGCTGAGCCATCTTCTACACTCAGCGTGGAGGAGTATTTTGCCACCTTCAGATACTACCTGGATCAGTTGTTTTCAGTGTTGTAAGGTCGGCTCACACAATTCAAGTTTCTATTGTGTCCGACAGTGATACTGGAAAAGTTGGGGACAGAAGGTGAAACAATAACCATGTCTACTTACCTGTGCAGTGCAGCGTTACCGATCCTGTCTCCCGATAGTGTACAATCTGCAATTGATACTGCAATCGCCAAAATCGTACATCAATTGGACATTTTTTACCAATACGGCTCCGGTTGGGTGGTGTCAAAAATTGAACGTTGTGACATTCACGTGGGCAAGTACACTCCTCATGCGGGTGGGTGTGGTACAGTTTTGTTAGACAAATATTTAACTGATAAGCATGCTGTGGTTAACGTCAAGTGCTTCGATAACAAATGTTTTATTTATTCCGTATTGGCAGGACTCTATCCTGCTCCTCACCATCCAAACAGTTGAACACTATACGAGGTATGAAAACGCCCTAAATTTAACTGGTATCAGTTTCCCTGCACCCATACACGAAATAGCCAAATTTGAAGCTCAAAATAACTTAGCCATTTACCTGTATGGGTACGAAGATCAAAATATCTTTCCCCTTCATCTCAGTAAACGAACGAATTGTCCTGAGGTGAAGCTACTCTTACTACGGAGGCAGCACTATTGCTACATCAAGAACTTTAGTCGTTTAACACACAGTGATAATACGAGGCAGGTTTGCCCATATTGTCTTTCTCCCTTCCGACACGTTGACTCTTTAAACGAACACCTTATTATTTGCAGATCTTACGACGCTCAACACACAGTCATGCCTGAAAAAGAAAATGCGTTCATGGAATTCACACGCTACGACAGACAATTGCGTCATCCATACGTCATGTATGCAGATTTTGAGACTTTATTAGTACCCATTAACACTTGCCAACCTAACCCATCTTGTTCGTTTACCCTTAACACGCAATCGCACGTTCCTTGCGGTTTTGCATATATTATAATTGGTCTAAGTGGTGAAGTTCATTAGAAACATGTATACAGGGGTAAGGATTGTGTGGACGAATTTTTTAAGTCAATTGAACACGAATATGACGTCATTAAGTATATCAAGTCTGAAATTGCGTTAATGGTACTCAGTGATGATGATTATTCTAATTTTACTGCAGCGACACATTGTCATATTTGCGATAAGCAATTTGTAAACAATCACTTTGACATCAAGGTACGAGACCATTGCCATCTTACTGGGCGTTATAGAGGGGCTGCGCACAACAGTTGTAATCTTATGTTTAAGTTTAAAGATGAGTTTCCAATTGTACTACATAATTAAAAAAATTACGACTCACATTTACTCGTCAGGGGTTTAAAGTATTTCAGCGATACAAAGATTTCTGTCATTCCACAAAACACCGAGCGTTTTACAGCTATTAATGTTGGTCCCTTTAAGTTTATGGATTCGTATCTTTTTTTGTCATCATCTCTGGGAAATTTGGTAGATACTGTAACCGAATTCCCCATTTTAGAACACACATTTCCCACCACCCTCCATTTGTTGAAAAGAAAAGGAGTGTATCCGTATGAACACGTAACTGATTTTAGCAAGTTTGAGGAAACTCAGCTGCCACCCAAAGAGGCTTTTTTTTCGATTTTAACCAACCGTCACATCACGGACGAGGACTATTCGTACGCTCGTACCGTTTGGGATGCTACTAATTGTACTACATTAGGTTCTTATCACGATTTGTACGTTTTAGTAGATGTTGCTTTGTTAGCAGACTGTTTCGAACACTTTAGAACCATATGTATGAGACAGTATCGTTTGGATCCTTGCCATTTTTATACCTTGCCAGGATTAAGTTGGGAGGCTGCACTTCGTATGTGTAAAGTCAAATTAGAGTTGCTTACCGACGTTGACATGTATAATTTATTTACTAAAGGTATACGAGGTGGTATTTCCATTATTCCCAAGCGCTACGCCAAAGCGAATAATCCACTGTTACCTGATTTTAACCCATCGAAACCAGTTACTTATATTATTTACTATGATGCAACTAATCTATACGGCTTTTGTTTGAGTAAGCCGTTGCCGTACTCAGATTTTAAATGGTTGACTGAAGAGGAGTTGGCTACCTTAGATGTACTTAGTTTACTTGAAAATAGCACAACTGGATATTTGTTACAGGTGGACCTCCAATATCCCGATAATTTACACGATGCACACGCTGACTATCCCCTAGCGGCTGAAAACATAGAAATAACGCGTGACATGTTGTCACCTTTTAACGCTAACCTAGCTCCACCTAGTACCACCACGTCACGTAAACTTGTCCCTCATTTAGGTCCTCGCAAAGATTACGTCTGTTACCATAGGAATCTGGTTTATTACCTGAAGCATGGAATGGTATTAACTAAAATTACAAAAGGAATCAAGTTTACGGAACGTGCGTGGCTTAAGCCTTATGTAGAATTCAACACTGAGAATACGAAGGCTGCTACGACGGATTTTGAAAAAAACATGTATAAATTTTTTTCAAACATGTATAAATTTTTTTCAAACGCAGTGTTCGGAAAGTCGATGGGAAACATTAGGAAACAAATAAATATTAAATTAACAGTCAATGAGGCTAAAGCCTTGAGGTTGATGAATTCACCATCATTGGATTATTTCGACATACTGAGTGCCGACCTTGTTTTATTTAAAATGCACAAACTACGTGTACTTCTCAACAAACCAATCCCCGTTGGGTTCAGTGTGTTGGAACAATCCAAACTGGTAATGTTCGAGTTTCACCTGGATTTTATGAAGGAACGGTACGGTGACAAGTGTCACCTTTTACTAAGCGACACAGATAGTTTAATGTACGAAGTAGAGACACAAGATATTTACGCAGACATGGAAATCTCGTCTCATCTATTTGACACCAGTAATTACCCTAAAGACCATTTTTTGTACAGTGAACTTAACAAAAAAAAATTGGGTACTTTTACTGACGAGACGGGTGGGAATCCTATTTCAGAATTTGTAGGATTAAGGTCGAAAATGTATTCTTTTGATTGTGGGGGGAATATTAAGAAGACAGGGAAGGGAATACAACGAAATATATTACAAGATGTTGTGACATATGATGATTATTTAACCTGTTTACGCCAGCATGAGACGCTTTCGTGCGAACAAACGACAATAAGAAGTTTCAAACATGAAATTTTTACAGTTTTACAAAAAAAAGTGGGACTTGCCTGTCTTGACACGAAGGTACATGTACTTGCAGATGGTGTAAATTCTTTACCGTATTTTCATTATTCACTTAGGTAATCCTTTTTGTTTGTAAATAGTTTCACTGACCGTGGAAGGTCTGACTGTCATTGTGAATAGCCAATCCTGTACATAGCATCGATTGAATAAAAGAAGTTACGTCACTTGTCTCAAATTACTCTTTATTGAATAATTGGTTCCCATTAAGTATTGTTTTCTCCGAGGCTGTTGGATGCAAGGATCGCTTATTCAATTAAGCAATCTGGTGAATGGATCGTTCCACTTGACGAGAGTTGGAAGTGGATGAGGAAGAAATAGGGAGAGGCTACATGACGGAATGGCATGGTGTTCCACAGGGGGTTACTCTCATACTATTTTAGTTTTAGGTGGAAATGAAAGTAAACGAGTTTACAGATTTATTAGGGTATAATTAGCAGTACTAACACCTTTATATGAGCCTTATGCATCGTTATCAAACGTTTGACCTTGACCTTTGACCTTGACCTTTGACCTTATAATTCCGAGAGCGAAACTGATATATTTTTTCATGACCATTCTTTGCCATGCTGTTGGACTATTCCATTAGCCGTATGATGAGGGGTGGTGGAAAGGTGTCTCTGTTATGTGTTTGTCCTTTAACCTATCGTGTCAGTGCATGAACGAAACCGAAACCGACGCCATTTTGGGGCTCGGCCAACCAATGGGCGTCGCCATCTTGGATCGTGACGTCACTTCCGGTTGATCACGTGATCTATGACGTCACACGTGTCAGTGCACGAACGAAACCGAAACTAACGCCATTTTGGGGCACGGCCAACCAATGGGCGCCGCCATCTTGGTCGTGACGTCACTTCCGGTTGGTCACGTGACCTATGACGTCACTTACGGCGCACTAGCTGACTAATTTACACTACTCGCGCCGTCATGCCAACTTCCGGTAGTGGCAGCTTGGCCGGTTTTGGTCAGTCTCTCCTCCAAGCGTCCACCTCTTCCCCACTCACCCCCTCCGTCCTCCTACAGGGCTGCGCTAACCCTCTACCTGCTTGCCAAGCAGAAGGCATAAAAACCCAGACGCAGTAGAGTTTCGTTAGCACAGCTCAGGAATCTCAAAGCTAGAGGTAGCTACGCCGGTTGGGAGTGGAGATGCCGCGATCCGATTGTTGCCATGCCGGGCAAAGGTAGTTGGTTCGTATGTACCTTAGTTTAACTTAAAAGTTTATCTTTTGGACTCTGATTTCAAAATGTATAGTTTTATCTTAAACCTAACCTCTTAGCTTTGAATGTAATTTTATGGTGCGTCAAGCCAAACGGCATTTCGGACGTTGGCGGCCATAACTTAAGGGTTCACGGTCCCTTACTAAAAACCAGCTTTATTTTCATCGTTTCTTTAAACGCAGTTTAATGTAAACAAAGGACGGTTTGATTTTCGTGGGTGTTCCATCGATTATTCGCTCCGGATAAACTTTATATGTAGCTGAGGCTTCTATAATTTAAGGAGTTGACTTATCAACAGCAACTCTGGGAGATTTAATGCTTTGCTGTTACACGTAGAAAAATAACTGTAAAACAGGTCTACTATTATAAGTCAGCCGAGGCTGTTTGTAATTTAGAGGGCTCTTTTGCGAACTCCCCGTTGCCTAAAATTCACTGTTTCTATTTGAAATTGTTTGTTGAACATAATTCTGTTCTAGTTTGAATTTAATGTAAATTCCCCCTTTTTATTTAACCTAAACTAAGGTGTTTGACTAAAATAAAAACCAGGAGTTTTAAACGTCCGACGGTTTATTCGTTCGTTGTTCGCTAGAAGTTAGTATTTAAGACAATTCTCTTCAAATTTAACTTAGCTAGCCTATTCCCACCTTGGTGGCAGCGTTACCCGCTACTTAATCACTAGTTAGGTCTTAGATTAGGACTTCAATGCTCCATTCCCTACATCGGGACAGTAGCAGTTGTGCTGTTTAACCGAAAAAGTATGTAAACGCCAAGTTGAGTGATTGATAGTAAGATCCAGTTACACCATGCGACCGGCGATGTTACAACCCCGTACTCCGTCGTAACATCCGCCGTTACATTATGGGGGCCACATCTCACAGAGATCTCATGGCCGGCCGGCAGTCCGAGATGAATTGGCATTTCTCGATCCTTCTTCCTTCTCCTCCCTGTCCTTGCTCCGAAAACGGGAGGAGGGGAGCACTTCATCTTAATAACAAGCTATGAAGCTGTACCATCGATCCTACTATCCGGCACAGCGATCCCTCTGGGAATGGCTTCTACATCTCCATACTTCTTGCTCCCACAGTCCTTACAGTTACCCAAGCCCTTTCCGACGTTTTACGACAATTCTATGATCCTACCAGCAGCCCTATTAATTGCTGCTCCTCCGGTCCTCACTAAGCGCAGACCGTTCGCCATTCCTGACATCACGCCATTACCGCCCTTCTTCGGTCCTCTCATCGAACCTTTCTCCACGTGTACCCTTCGTTCCTACAAAGCCCTTCTGCTCTTCGTCCGTCACTCCTCCGGCACTTCCTTCAGCTGTACTTGGCTTCTAGCTCATGGACCTACACATGATCTTCCAGGACCCGTCTTATCCTTACTAGCCTATCCATCACCCAGTCCCGGTCCGCCGGGACTTCTAGCTTCCTCCCGAATAATGCAACAGGGAAGGGGCATCTGATCCTTCCACTCAATAACCGCTCACGTGTCTCCTCAGCGATCCTATACTTTGGCCCTATCACCATTACGATCCTATCTTTCCTTCACCTACAAACTCATGACATTGTTCCTAGACTAGGATCGCGGCCGAACTCGCGCCTCCCGATCCTCGCAGTTTGCCTACAATACGCCTTTATCGCTGCTGCAATCCCGCATCTTGCAACTACCAACGCTTACTTTGCCCTCCCATAAGGATCGGCAATATCGCACTCAGTCCCACAAAGGATTAGGCCATCCATCCAGTCCTGGTCCCCGCGCTCCTCAAGGGGAGTGTTCAGGACATCTTTGGCTGGGTTAAACCTCCGTTGTTTGTTGTTTACACAGCGATCCGCCTCAGCCTCACCCTTCCTCATCAAGACAGATTCACGATCCACACCCACTCCTCCTCCCTCCTTACTGCCTTACTTTACACGGAGTGTGAGGAGATGGTGGGGGGGACGTACCACCACTCCGGCTGCTTTCTGCTCTACGACTTACCAAACTATGAAGCCGTACCGTCGATCCTCTGTTGCCAACTTATGTTCCTCGTTCCTTCCTTGTTCTCCTCCCTGGCTTGTTCTGCAAAAAGGGGGAAACATCTCGGCTACCAGAGAACAGTTTATCGGACAGATACGATCTCCTTCGACACGAAAGCCATCTACTACACGGATCAACTGCTGCATGCATTGCCAGTGTTGCTACCCGCTGCGCAATACTTCTGCGCAGCCTCCTCGGGTTTGTCCGCACACTGCTCCGCCTGCCATCCGCCGGTCGTTCCATATCCTATAAGGCCACGCACAGTGGATATGCCTATGGTACCAATGATCTGCTCGGCATTATCCTACACTCCTGCTTTCTTGGGTCCTGCAACTACACTCTGCATCCCAACACTTTGTGCCTTCGGCTGGCCGCCGTCACTGCTGCTTTCCGCTGTGCCCCGCTTCATTCCAAGCCTGCACCTCACTCCACGATTCCACCAATTCCGGGAACAACACACGATCTGCCAATCCGTCCAGCACACTCCGTGATCTCTGTTCCATTAGGACCCTCCGCTTCCGACATGGAGATTCTCGAGTTGTCAACAGTGTAGGACTCAACCAATCCGCAAAGCTAATAGTCCATCCCTTTCTGTCCGAACCTTCTGTTCTGCTTCTGCTCCTCCGGTCCTGGTAAGTCCCAAGCCACCTTTCATTACCAGCATCACACCGCTTCAACGTTAAGAACCGACGATCCCCGTATTCGATCCTCTTCTCCGAGCCGCACTGCTCGATCCAATAAGGCCCTCCTGTTCTTCTGCTGTCATGCCTCAGCTCCTCTTTCACCGGCTGCACCTCCGGAAATGTAGATAAAGATATTTTTTAGATAGACCTCAGACCCTGTCTCGCCACATCATTTCCTCGTGACTTCATGACTCCACCTAAGGGGAGGCGGACTTGATCCACCCATCATCAACGAGCCTCTATCACACTCCTCCAGCACCAGTTTGTGCCATATGACCAAGCTGTCGACGCGCCATGAACCCTCAATTCCCCCCCCCCCCCAGTTTCTCCAGCTGCAATGCCGGGACTGTAGTCCAGGGCACTACACGAGAACATCAGGGACCAGCCCCGCACTTTTACCCGTTCATCACGGTCCTCCCGTCCCGATCCACTAGGATTCCACCTCGACTACTCCCACGCAATAATGAAAGGGAAGGAGACCTGATCTTTCCACCATCAACAACCACTTCTGTACATATCAAGCGATCCCATGCCTAGGCTTCGTGGCCCTTCCGATCCTGTTTAACCTTCACCATCCACATCATAACCAGCACGATCCTCACCTGCGGTACAAGACCTACATTACGCCGCCTCATCACCCTTCACATCACCTTATCATGGCCTATCAGCTACTGCACGGCAATCATTAACTCCCAACGCCGAGCCCCCGGTAATTACTCCCGCTTCCCAGCTTTTCATTTGACAAGATGTGTCAACTTCAAACAGCTTCTCACGGATCTCGTCGTACTCAGTGTGGCAGTACAACGATGCTCCAGGGTTCGACCCAGTCTTCCATGGGATCACGTCAAACTCGGCAATCTCTCCCAGAGATCCACCATGCTCCCCTTGCCATAAGAGCTAAAGGGGTAGCCTTGGGATTCCGGATCTTTCAATAGCAACTTTCACACCAACACTCTGCACACTATGCTTAGGATCAGATCCACAAGGATCCTACTCCATGACCCAAACAAATTTGAGCTGCGGATTACACTTCCTCATCCATCAAAACATTTCAATTAGCTCGCTAGCAACATACTGCTAACTTTCCAAATCCACCCCGGATTACTATCACTCTAACGTTTACATAGGCACCCACAGCGATCCTATGGCAGCTACCGATCCTCTTACAACTCTCGCTGGCAACGTACTGCTGACTTGCCGATCGAACAATAATTCTTCGATCCGCCCTCTGCCGGGTCACTGTCATCTCAGCATCAGCACCCTCATATCTACAATGCACCCATAACGATCCTACGACAACTACCGATCCTCTTGCAACTCCGTCCGCCGAATGCTTCAACCCTCCCAATGGTCATCACTTCGCAGAACTCTCTACGTTCACTCCCTCAACAAAGTCAGTAGGTTTCATGCTTTAATACCAGCTTTATACCTTGTTCCCCTAGGTGCGGGACACCCTGTTGCGATATTCTGACGAATAAAAAATAATATTGTAATAATATTATATTTTTATCCCACTCTTCAATACATACAGGATCGCATCCTCAATCTCTCACCAAGCCTAAACCCTGCCTGGGCTAGGCGTTGCGAACTTAGCCACCACTCTATATTGGTGTGAGTAATTGGTTGGGACTCCAGGGTTGTATTCACTGTGACTTGTTCCTGGGCACGCTGGCTCGTATTGCTGGTGGCTCGAACCTAACCCTCCTCCTAGGTGACGAAGTCTGCTATAAATTCAGGTAACATGTATTTTCGTCGGGTCCAAAAAGACTAAAATACCAGGGCCTGCACCTGATTGATTTTAGTTTTTATTGCTTATACGAAAATATACATTACCTTTACCCGCCCCTCCTCCCCTCTACGAACTAGGTTCTAGAGGCTAGGAGAAAGATGACGATGATCCACTGCACTGAGCTTATAAAGGCTCGCCTACTTCCAGTCTTGTGCAGTACTACGAGCTTAGCAGGGAAGACAACTTCTAGGGAAAAATCAATGCTCAAATAAGGAACTGCTATAAATTCAGGTAATGTATATTTTCGTATAGGCAATAAAAACTAAAATCAACCAGATGCAGGCCCTGGTATTTTAGTCTTTTTGTAAAGTGGACTTGATTGTTTTTTTAAAAACAAGTTGTAACGCAGTTAGGCTCCGTAAATTAAAATCCAGTTGATTACTCGGGTAGAGTTAGGCTAGTTAATAATATTTTATTAATTAGCAACTCAGGATTGCTAGTAACGTAACACCCACCGTGGTGGCAGCATTTTTACCTAGACTGACTGACTTACAGCCCAGGCTTAATTAAAGGCCAGGCTTTACGTTCGATCTCTTAAACGAATTGTAGTACTGCTATGCTTGAATATAAAAAGTCAACCAATAGTCAGAAGAGTAACTAAGAACACTGCAATTACGTCACCAGGAGTACGACGCTGCTGGAGCACCACTTGTCGTACTAGCTGCCGCTACAGGACCATTAGTGAACCAAGTGGATGAAGAGAAGCTGCAGTGGCCGGTTTGCGCCCTTCGCTATTACCTTGACAGAACTGAGATTCCAACGACGCAACTGAACGAACCGCTTCACCAAATCCCTTATTTGTTCAAGTAGATAAAACTTCAGGCGAAATACTAGCACTCACCCCATTTTATATGGGAAACTGGATATGTGAAGTCATCAGGATGAAGTAAGCAAGGACCAAACCGTCTATAGACCTCCCCAGCAAAGTGAGAGCCCACGAACTAAGGGCGCTCGCAGCATCCTGGGCTGCGGCACTCCCCTATATGAAGTGGTAGCGGCTTGCTCGTGGAATCACCATAACACCTTCGTGAGCCACTACCTCCGGTACCAGTTGCTCCAATGGTGTGAGCGCAGTATGAAGTTATCAAGTAGCTGGATCTTGTTTAGACAACAGAGCAGGACACACTGGGACTCGAAGGAGCGCTGACCAACATTACGTTAGTTAATGATGAATGATTTATTCCAGTGTGGGTTCAGCCTGACTCGCCGCATAAGCGACAAAGTCAGCATACATTACTGAAGTTTAGTATTTAGCAGATGGTGAGAAACATAAATCTTAACAATGCTTAAAATTAGTTTTTACTATCCTAAAATACTTACTACAGTAGAATCTGCCTTCCTTCCCGCATTCACTGAACGAGAAAAGGTTCAAAGTGATACGACAAGATGGCGGCACCTGCTAAGTAAGGAAAGGCACAGCTGCGCGCCTGGCAGGAACTAGATGCAACTTGAGAGTTGGAAGGCAAATAAATTGTTATTTGAGGTTGAGCATAGAAAAGCATAGAAAAGTACAAAATAGCGATTTGCTTCTGAAGGTACATATTTTAGGATAGTAGCCTAAAAAGTAATTTTCAGTAGTGTTAAAATTTGTTTTTTTCCAAGGCTATTATGATCACGCATTAGGAGAAAAGAAACATTACCAAATTTTGCAGACATTTAATTAAACGTGCGGATAATTTACTCAACCTCAACTATACACACAACTTTAAAACGTTGGTGCAAATTTTTGAATCGATTACTATGTGTTATTGTGCTTGAACGTCGACTTTCTTCATCAGTCTTCATTCGATTACGAGAGCTTTTACTACTACTGCATCGGACTGTTTGTTGACACTCGGGTTCAAAATCGTTCCTCTCAAGCTTAGTTTTAAGAACTTTGCTTTGGCATTTTGAAGGTGTGGCTCTGCTATTTTCGTACTGGTTGAAATTCGTACTAGTCTTCACATTCTTAAAACTAGGCTACCCGGGATAAGTTATCAATGAAGCAATTAAAGCAGCAACGCATGTTCAGAAAAAAACAATAGTCAAAAGTCACTGAAAAACTAAACAGAATTTTGAAAAAAACACAATTTCTCCAGCTGTGCCAAAACTAGCACAAATTTCTAAACCAGACTTAGACCCCCACTTCAGAAGAAGAAAGAAGTGCCCTAGATGAGACTACACCAGCAGAAGAAGTGAGAGTGGAAATACAGCAGCCACAACCTCTGTCGCAGCTGTTACACATACTTATAACACCAGGAGTAAAACCGGAAAAGAAAGACCACAGCACCCAGCGAATCAAGTCGAGCACACCAAAAATCAACCCAGTAGACGACAAATGGCTCCAGATTGCTCCAAAACACCCTGGTGCGTCTACCAAGTTCCACACGGACAGTGCAGTAGGATATACATCAGAGAGAAGAAGAGGGATTGATTACCGCTTACTTGATGACATCTCCGACACCAGGGCCCTCAAAAGTGCCAATGGAATCGTGAGCCACAACCAAGAGTCCACACACCAAATTAACTGAAATATGGTACCATCACTATGTTAGAATCCAACTCAAGAAATGACCATCATTGAGGGCCCTGGAATAACTTACCATAAAACATGTGGAAAATTAAGGAGTAAAACTTAGGAATATTCAGCCTCCGTCTCACCCATTTATCCACCTCCTCATGCATCCTAGGTTGCAGTAACCCTGACTGAACATTAAGTGGCCAACTATCGTCCAGATAGCGAAGACGATAGATTATAAATATCAGTGGTCGCTATGCGAGGGAAGACTTAGAACGAGAGTGTCTACGAACCGTCCGATATAATAATAGTAAAAAGCTTTCGTAGTTGCAAGAAGCCTGATGAAGAAAGTCAACGTCCAAGCACAATAACACCAAGTGATTGATTGACTGTCGAAAATTTGCACTAACGTAATAGTTGAAGTTGAGTAAATTATCCACTCGTTATGAATCCATTACTTCAAAGTAAACATCCCTTTAGCTATTTAATTAAATTTCCGTTTCTACTTTGGTACCAGTTTCTATTTATAATTTCTGCCTCAGCCTGAAGATAGGTGTTAAAATAGATAGGTGTACCTCCTCTTAGCACAAGGCAATTCTTTAATCCGTCAGGCTATTATTTCTCTTATCAACGAATTGTTGAAGTTAAACTTTAATTATTGCACGTTACGACTTGCAGAATATAATTAAGTGAGATTGTTAATTCTGTTTCTGTATTTTAGGCTATGCGTCTTAGCCAAAGGGCATTAGGACAAACAACTATTGGGCAGCTAGTCAACCTTTTATCAAATGATGTTAATAGATTTGACACGGTAAGCATTTGCATTTTTGCTGTCTTTTATTATTTTTTTTGCTGGGGCATGGACATTATATTAAAAAAAAAGTAAAATTGGATATTATTTCCCAACATTAATTTTGTAACGTACCTAAGTATGCTGTGGCAAATTTTCATCGGGTAAGACCTCACATCTTCCCCACCCATCCTCACAATCATTTGAGCACTTGACCTGAAAGGTCATGTGCTTGCTCTCTGTATGTCTAAAATGACTTCCGAGACCTTTGAAACCACTGTCTTGTTTCCTGACAAGGAACACCCTAAATCTCGTAGTTGTAGGCCTTGTAATTGTGTATATAACCCCTGCACAATTTGCTAACGAACGTAAAGGCATATTGCGCATGTGGAGCAAAGTGCACCAGAAAACGACCTCTATGGCTCTTAACAGTAGTTCCATGTTGTCTGGTTCTTATGGCGGCTCCAAATATAATACCCCCGTTTCTATAACCGCTTGCAGTCCTATTGAATAATTTGCACTCAAATGTTACGGCACAACAGATGCCGCTTGTGTTTCAATTGACTGTATCTAGTATCCCCCCCCCCCGGGGGGGGGGGGGGGGGGCTGCGGGGCGCTTTGGTCATTCCAGTGGGAGTTTCTTATATAATTAGTCAAACTGTGGGCGCCACGTTGGTTGAATTACAGGCTTTACGGGAGAATTTTCTTGTTGTTTTTGAAATTGTGCCGGACCAGTTCGCTAAACGAGACGCTGCGAAATCCAAAACCAGCTGCCGTATCGACAGATCATCAACAGATAGACAACAATGCCGTTTTGACTGATCTATTGAATAGGGAGTTACCTCATTTCATTGGATGTGCCTTCTTCGACTTTGATTGACCTTTTTTTTGTCAAGACGCCTGATGACAGTCCAACGCTTCGCTTCCTCTTCGTCCACCTGCGTGTTACGTCACTCATCAGGTCACCAAGGCTCATTGAGATAGAAACACATCGTCGGTAAAGACTCCGTCGTTCGCTGACCGACGAGCACAGTTCTGCAAAATGTAAGCAAGATTCAATTTCTACATAGATTTCTGTTTTGAATAAAAAGACGAAAATTACCGTTAAGACACTTCCGAGTACCCAGTTGGTGAAATTCCACGCCATAATAGTAGTAATGTTGCTAGTATTGATATTGAAAAGCTTAACGTTAACGTCAATTTGCGACAGGCTAAAGTGTCGCAGTTTACTGATCGAATAGCAATCCATGACGTACTGGTAACCATCTATTCTTCTGCAGGGGGCTTGGACAATGCCTTTAATGTGCGCATTTTGTCTCCATCGTGTTCGGAAGTAGTTCACCACAGTGATGAAATTTGAAGGGTGCACACTATTGTGTTCGGGCGTAGTTCACCCGGTGACGAAACCCGATCTACACATGCATTGACAATTGAGACAGGTTCACCACTAGCCATAATCAATAGTCATGATTCTCACGCAGCCAAAACTTTCTTAGCTTGTTACAACGGTACTGGGCATGTGGTAGCTAAGGGTGGTAGCTTGTGAAGGTGAATATAAAAAAAGTAATGGAAATAATTTCTTAAAGCCCATTTTGTACTGAAACGTTTCTCCAACCTTACTACACCCTCCCTGTTTGCTATTTTATATAAAACCTTTCTCCTCCCAGTCTTCGGTTACTGCTCCCAAATTTGTCGTCCCTACAATCTTTACTCACTTAATCGTCTTGAAAATTGCCAACGTCGCCTTACCAAATGGTGTCACACTATTCGTTCGTTACCTTATTCCGATCGCCTACTTAAACTTGGGCTTTCCTCCATTCATGATCGTTTTCGGGCGACATGATTAGTCAAACAGAATTTCGTGACGACATGATACTTACCTACCAACTTATTCACAATCTTCTTGATGTGGACCCTGTTTTTTCCCTCATTCTAAATGTCAACTTAACTCGTGGCGACCCACTCCGTATTTCTGGCACTGTATCTCGGACTAAACTTTGCTTTCACTTTTTCACGGAAAGGGTTGTTCAACCCTGGAACTCCCTCCCTCAATCTGCTGTTTGCGCTCCTTCACTCAACGCGTTCAAATCTCGCTATGACGCTTTAGTTGCTTAACTTTTTTGGGGTTTTGGTGGGGGGACGGGGGTGCTTCGTGCTCCGTCTATTTCTATTTCTACAGCGGCACTGTGGCGGTGGGTCGTGAGCAGGTGATCCTGGTGGTGAGCCGGTGAGTTGCGTTTGAAGTTTGGGGTTGGACATAGGCATTATTTTAAAACGAAAATAAGCACACAAAAAGATAAGCATTTTAAGAAAAGAAAAAAAACAATTTCTGTAGCCGACGAAAATGCACATTACGTGTACCTTTTATGATTTTCCCTTCTTTGGAATGCTTGAACCCTAGCAAAACTTGTTAGCTTCCCTTCTGTGCATACGCAGGCACAGGCCTTATAAAAGCGTCCGATTAGGACCATGCTTCATCTTTCTTACTTGGGCTCCATCACGCATATTTGCTTGTCCTGCTCTCCTAGTTTAGGACCATCTAAACAAACTTGAACCTCAATAGGCGCTACTGCACCTATCACAACTTGAAGTTTGGATCTTGGACCATTGGGGCTTTGGCTTCTTCTCTCTGATTCAAGGTCAGAATGGATTCACGGGTTATCATAACCGCTGCAGATTCATCTCTGGATCACGATCTCGAGACCGTAACGACTTCGGCGTCAATGCCCCTATTTTCAATTGTATTGGTCGAGGCGCTCGTTTCTTCTACTCCGCCACCGGCGCCTCTACTGGAATCTTCTAAGGGCGCCTGTTCCTTCATCACGTCCTCCACGCCCTTTCACGATTTGCCAATCTGGCAGCCTCCATGGACCGCGCCCGGGCCAGCTAACAAGGGCCCGTGTCCCACTGTGTACACTTGTGCGCCCATCATCGCCTAATGGGCCATCTCTGGCTCTACCAGATTTGGCTTCAACGGCTTTACCCGTCCCCTTCCAGAACAGTCGCAATTATGTGCGACCCACAAAGTGCGCCCGCTGGAGGTCGTTTCCTGGCCAATCTGGCTCCCACATCTACTACCGACCAACCAATCGTTCAAGACAACCACCCACGTTCGCCTGAACCTCCCTCGCCATGCCTGTTTTGTCAGGAACTAGATGTCGATCCATTGGGCGTGATTGGGCCCAGTCCGCATACCCGAGCCGTTTCTGTCTCTCCTCAGTCTCCTTCGCCAAGGGCACCAAATTTCCTAGCTCTGCACCCACAGTCACCTATGACAGTTTTCAAGAGATCTATCACTATCACAGGAATCACCAGGCTTCCATCCTTGGCACAACTGACTACTATTGCTCTATGGCTGCTGGCGCACCCATCGTCTCCTGCACTACTGCTTTGACACTGCCTTCCTTGGCCCCTAGGCCACCAGCCTGAGCCTGAGCCGGTTTGGCCGATTGCTTAGTGAAGCCTGTTTTTGTATGTAATCTTCCCAACACTTGTTTTCTATTAAAATATGTTCTCTTGCTTCATAACAACGTCACATAATTAATTCGTCACAACAAACCGATATGTAAGGTTTTCACGACTTATTGCTAACTAACATTAACGAATTGTGTAAAAGAAATGTGCCTTTGCATATTTAAGTGGAATTTGGACCTTAGAAATGTGGTAAAAATTCGCCAGTATAACGAAACCATGCTATAACGGTGTGCGGTTTGTTGCAATATTTCCTGCGTAGACATGAAAATAAGTCTGTATCGATGTTTTTCACGAACAATTGATAGTGAATATTTATTATTTGTTAATCTTTATTTGATTACGAATATTTGTTCTTCATTTGGGCGACGTAAGTCATGTCATTGAGGAGGTTCAATACATCCATAGTTGTAGTGGGCGTCGTATTAGTGATTTTGTTCACCATGGCTAGTGATGGTGTGTCCATAACGATTCCGAAATAAGGAATAGACAATCATGAATCCTGGCAGAATAACTGTCGTTTCTTGCTACAAGAGTAAGGCCTATGGTCTTTCGTGGATGGCACAGAACCGGTGTTGCCAAACACGGCCACCGTAAAAGAAAAAGAATGCTATAGCTTTCGTAAGAGTAGGGCATGTGCCATTGTATGTTTAAATGTGGAAACAAGGATGCTAGATGTTACTGGCGACATTAAAGATGCGAAAGATGCGTGAAACGAACTCAAAAACATTTTGAACCTGTGTCAAAGCCAGAGAAGCACGGCTGAAAAGTGAATTCTTTCCCTTTCATTTGGAACGCAATGGCCTTATTTTTAGCAAGAGTGGACAAGAAGGCACAGGAATTAGCAAATTTTACTGCTCCTCGTACTGATAAGGAAGTAGCTTTCCAATATCTCGATAAACTCCCTGATGAATACGAACACATAATACAGCAAATTTACCATTGGGCAGATGCTGACTTCATTCCGTCTAAAGTGAGAGTTCAACTTCTAGCAGAGTATTCTAGACTAAAAATGAAACATCCTAATGCATCAGCATCAAATGTAATGGCATCCAACGACCCCGAAATGGCAAGAGCTTTCACAGCATTTCACAAGATGTACAATTCCGGCCATAAAAAACGGCTTCGTTATATGGAATAAACTCTTGAAACAATGATCTACAAACGCATTGTTAGGTTCATTCTTACAGTTGACGTCAGTCGTTCCAGTCACGAAATTTTTATTGTTAAACGCTCACCTTTACTCCAACAATGTAGCCCCTACGTAGTGAAGCTTTGTTGCCCATTCAACAATAAATACGAGGAATTTACGAACGCCAACCCTCAATGTAATGGAAATTTCGTTAATTTCGTCTCACGTTATTACTGTTTTCTCTCTGGTGGACCTGATAGAAGTAAGTAAACCCGACAGGTTGACTTATCACTCCATTCTTTAAATTTCGTTCTCCTTTGCTTTAGCCACAGCTAGAACGTAACTCACTGGCCGAGCAAGCGAAACGAGAGAGGGCGGATACTCGACTGAATTCTGATTTCGTGTGTCTGCCTGTTTGTGAATGTGTGTATATGTTTGGGACACGGTAACGTTCGTAATTATGTTCTGATTCGGTTGAAATTTCATGACAAATGAGCTTTGTTGTACGAGATCAAAGATAAGAAATTCCAACACCAAATATTTTCGTTGGATTTCTAAGCCAATTTGTAATAGCAGTGGTATGGAATCCCGATCTAAATGGCTAGTGGCCCTGAGCTCGGCATGAACAACATAAAGCGTTATAACATTACATAGTGCAGCTTATGTTAGTGTGAAGAACGCATAAAAAAAAAACAAAGGGTAAAAAAGCACTATTACTGCCCAATACACAAGCTTTGAAACAAAGCAGTTGCTTCCTTTACCATTTCTACAGCAAATCTCGCACGTGGTGACAGGATAGCCAGACGTATTCGTAAAGATCGGTGCATTCCTTCAGATTCACCAATTGCTATGTAAGATGGAAATGAGGATACACAAAAAAAAACTGTCTATAATCTGAAACAAAACCCACAAGGGTGAAAGAATACTCCTTTCGGCCAATCAAATTAATGATATCAGAACAAAAATGTCTGCCAAATTGCTACATGGTGTATCGTCCAACCCTAACCCAAAAGTGTTTCCCTTAGAAAGGAGTGATGTCACTCCTGCCAACGAACAACCGCTAAGCTAATCCCACGGACTATCAATGTTAAATGAAAATTCTGACCATTGCTACAATACGTAGCAATGGTCAAGTTTTTCATTGAATGTCTGAAGTAATAGTCGACAGGATTAGCTTGGCGGTTGTTTGTTTGTTTTCGGGTGTGATATCAATACTTTCTAAGGAGAACACTTTTCGGTTCTGGTTGGTACATTATGTAGCAACTTGGTGGCAGCCATTTTTGTTCTTATATCATTACTTTGATCGGCTGAAACTTGACGGGTACTTTCACTCTTGTGAGTTTTGTTTCAGTTATTTGCCGTTTATTTTTTTGGTGAAGTCATATTTTTGCCAGTGCCCTCTTAGAAGTTCAATCGGTGTTTTTCGATGGTGGGGGGAGGGGGGTGGTTGTTAATATAATAATTTTCTTTGAGGAACACTTTTTGGTCAGTAAATGGGTTGGCTTGCTATGTAAATATATTGGCATTTGGCTTAATCCTTTAATTTATACCGATATATCGGTAACCGGTATCGGTATCTACCGATACTCCATCAATTACCGATCCTTACTCCTTTTAATCCGACTTGTATTATACAACGTTCATTTGGCTATTAAATTAATAAAATAACTTAGATTCGCCAAGCATCCCTGCTTAGCTCAGTTCAGCCTCAGCCTTGCACATCAGGCCAGCTGCCAAGTATCAGTTATCCAGATACTTCTTATAGATCAGAGCATTACCTCATTGCTAATATTAGAACTAGTCCGGGTTCGAGCCCCAACTTGCTCAGCTCCACCTTTACTATTGGAACAGGTAGCTGGTTGGGTATATAAGGGCCCAGCTGCAAAGCAGCTTGTCTCACTCCAGCCCAACACACCAGCAGAGAGGTTGCCTGCCACAGAGCTCCTGACTGTAGGATCTGACAACAGTTATAAGCTAAGTAGAACTCTGATTATTGAATTGAATTCATGCTGAACTTAGGAAAGTTAGCCTAGCTCATTTTGACTAAAGTCCAGGCCTAACTTTGGCAAGGACGCCCCAGTAACGATAATAGCATTAGCTAAGAGTGCTTAATTTGGGATAAGAGGGAACCAACTAAACCCTAACCCAGCACCTTTGACTTTGAATAAATCAAGTTTAATTAAACCAGAAACAACTTGTGTGGTCTCCCTTCTTTTGCTTGCCATTGTTGTGATATTGTGTGATACTTGTTGCTGTTAATAATTAATCGGCCGGTGTAAGCTGTTTAGCTTACCCACTGGAAACCCGCCACTTTTCCAATAATCAGGGGAAAGTGCGAGGTTTACAATGGTGTCAGGAATTTAGATTCGAACTTTAAAAGCCCACGCCCAATTCATTTGTTAGCAGCAGATATCACGTCTTGAAAAAAATAAATAAAATAAATAAATAAATAGTAAATAAAAGGCAAGCGAAAGGGGACCAAATTGTGTGAAAAAAAAAAAGTGTACACTGAATAACAAGGTTCCGTAGTGGCTATTAACAGACTAAGCCATAGAAATAATAATAGGCTAATAATTTTTTTTTTAATTGTTGTTGTTGCTTGAGCACGAATTTTTTTTGTGTGTGGTTTTATTGTATAAGCCATGGTTAAGACTAGAAAATCTGCTTCTAGCGGTGGTTTAGTCAGAATTCCTGTGTCTAGGAATAAGCTAAAACACTCGACTAGGGGAAGGCTTATTAAAGCAAACCCTCGTTTAATTGAATCTGAAAACCTAAATATTGTTTCTCAAACTGGGTTACGGTCCTTATGTCGGCAAGGACGAGTGCGGAAACGCACGCCGTCAGTTGCACGTAGAGCAACGGCACGCGAGCAAGCCAGGTGTTGTAGTAAAACCAAGGTCACGAGCCAGCGCTCACGCAGCTCTTCTCACGAGCAAGCACAGGTGAATTCCGATCATGAATCAGCTGTTCACTCTAGCGATAGAACAGCCAGTGTTTCGCCAGATAGGCGTAGTAATAATAGTTTTCTTTCCTCTCGTCATTATTCCCATCATAATTTTAATAATGAAAGGCCTGTTAATAGTCCTTTTGTTTTGGCTCATGACATGCCTCGACACGATGAGCAGTTTGCTTACTCTCGTACCTTGCGTAGCGATGCCGGTCGCAGTCGTCATTCATTCCGAGAAACGATGATGTCATCACCCATTCATACGCCACCGGAAAACCCCTTGGTTGGCAGTGGGTCAACAGGTCCAGACTCGCTTCGTGCAGAGCGTGATCGTTTACAACACATAAACGATAGTCACGTTGAAGCTTTGCGTAATATAGTGGACAGTTTGCAAACTAGACAATTAAATAATTGTGGTAACAATGGTAATAATAACAGCACTCGTCTTTGGGAGGACGTACGAAATGCTAAGAAAAATTTAACTGCTTTTTCTGGCGAAGATGGTACCGATGTTTTCACATTTTTGCTCCTGACAGATAATCTTAGGAAAATTGATAAAAATCTTCCCGACTGTGAATTGATAGCAGCCGCTACAAACAGGTGTAAGGGAAGAGCTGCCAGATTTTTAGCAACAAGCTCTATCGCTTCTAAGCAAACCAACTGGGCTTCTTTTAAGTCGATTTTAATAGAAAGATTTGGTGCTGGAGGTAAAGAGGTGACTAGAACTAATGTTCACAGGGCTAGAATGTTGCCTGGTGAAGACATTGAAAACTTTGCAGATAGGTTAGAAATAATGTCAGCCGAAATTTGGATGGTTCAGCCATCTGATGATGATTTTGAAAGAGCACTTAAGGAAAGATCACGTGACGAAGGGTTGCGTTATACTTTTCGAGCAGCTATGCCCGATATTTTGGAAACTTATTTAGCAACTATTTGTCGTAAAACATGGGAGGACATGTTACATAAGACTTTGAAGCGCCAAACTGAGATTAATGAAAGGAATCATTACAGCCGAAATCAGCAGCCTGCTAAAGTTTCGTCTGATGCAATTTCGCCTCTCGACAAAACAGCGACAGTGGCAGCAGCAGACCTAGCCAAGGTTTTACAGGAACTCGAACGTAAAAATAAGGAAATTAAAAATATTAGGCTTCGTGATTCGTTAGGAGAAGCCAGGGTTTCCGCAGTACAGCAGGAATACATGGAACAACGCAGTTGTTTCCGGTGTTTCGGCAGATTTCACGTCAGCAAACACTGTAAAACTGCAGACAATAAATTAGTAGCAGTTAGGGCCGCAAACGCGAAACGTTTGGCTGCCGAAGGGAAACCAATTCCACACAGAAGCACCTCTAACACGAAATATATGGGAAATAATTGCCGAAATAATAATAATATTGGCACTAGAGACAATTCACAACTGAATTTGGCCCAATATAATCGTCAGCGTACAACTAACAACGGCGCAAGCCCCAATCAAGTTCAAGTCGCTCGAAGCTCACAGCAGCCACAGCAGTCAAAAAACTAGTTGACAGTTCGAAGGGAAACAGGTACTTCGAGCTGGCTGGCTATTCTAACGCAGATGAAATTCCGACTTGCGCTATGAATACTGTAAATCCTGACTATGATACAGAAGAACAATCATCTATTAGAGAAGAAACAAATGTTTTATTTAAAAAGACAAGAATTCATTCTACACTCAACGCCGCAGGCCTACTTCTCGATTTGTATTCGAAAGTAGACTGGCACCAGCAGAAATTAGCGCTCAAAGACAGAACGCTTACCTTGCCCAGGCTTGCAGCTTATTTTGGTGCTATTCCAGAAAAATATGTGGCGCAAGTCTCATCTGCTTTCAGCAGGCGAAACAATTTTGATTTCAGGCAAAAATCAATCGGAATGGAAGCTGCGCATTCCTTTGTTGGCTAAAATTACTGCACCAACAATATGTTTAATATATTGGGATAATACGTCAAACCCAACCATCATCACGGAGCAGAAACGTGCAACCCGACAAGCGAAGCGCAAAGTCTTGCTCGCTCGGGAAACACAGCAACAGATCGGAGCGACGCCGCACCAACTCCATCCGGCGGCTGGAATTGACACTAATGGTCTAACAGACATGTTGGCTCACGTCTCGTTGGCAAACGCAGACGACGCATCGGAGCATGTTTTCGTAAATTGCTTAGGCTACAACACTAAAGCAGCGCACCCAAGACCTCACCTAATTTTTAAATTTGGACATTTGAGCAAATTAGGATTATTGGACTCAGGTGCAGGGATTTCCTTAATTGAAACATCCACAGCTGAAGAATCATTAAAAGATTGTCGCATTAAGTGCAGCGTAGCTATTACACAAACACCTGCAGCTTTGATAGGCGTTGGTGGTACTAAGATATCAGTAAACCGAATTTTGACCACGGAAATAAGTAAATGTGGATTTTCTAGGGAACAAGAATTTAGAATCGTTCCTAATGGAAGTTTAGGAGCTATCCACATTTTAGTGGGTTATGATTTCTTATCACAACAACCCGATTTATTAAAACTAAACTGTTCAGACCAGATTTTGGAAATCGGTGAGCTAAAATTTAGGCTTTCACCATCTCCATCTGATGCCTGGGAAGCTTATAATCAAAATAGAGAAATTATAAATTTCGAACAGTATGATGTTTCATACGAACACACAGCAACAATCAATGTTTCGTCCGACGCAGACACAGTCGAAAATCCACAGTCTCAATGGAATGCCACCCCTCATGAATTTTATGAAGAAATTCCCCTATCTTTATTTAAGGATACTGTACTACCTAGCTATTCAGAGACAACTATAACTGGCACCTTGCATATTGCATATCCTGAAATACAGAGTGGCGCATTTATTCCCGAATGTAAATCCGATTTGTTGATTTGTTTGGCTAGATGTCTAGTTAATATGTCACCTACCGGATTGATACCGATAATGGTAATTGACGCATCTAGCGAAGACATATTTTTGCCTTCGGGTATGACGCTTGGTCATTACACAACTACGGAAGTTGAGTATGATTGCCAGGACGACGACGAAATTCCAATTAATACTGCCGACTCGGTAATTCAGCCGAATGTTACTCAAACCGAGTCAGTCGTACTGCATACTGACATTTCCACACCAGGGTCCAGTGAGATAGCTCAACACTATCACAAAGCTGGAACGAGCAACTCGATTCCGTCAGGAATAAGCGAAACTGAAACTGATTCATGCCTTGCAAACGCTCAAGATCCAGAGCCAACCGAGATAGCCCGCGGCGTTTCCGAAGCTATTTCCGGCTCTCCCGAACAAGTCCGGACAAAGCCCATTGAGACATCGCAAACGAATGCGGAGGCCAGCGCTGACTGTCAACAAACCAAGGCCATTGCCAAAATCACAATCCGAGATAGAAAGTGATTGGGACAAGTTGAAATTTAAATTTTCATTTCCGGATTTAACTGAAGAAGAAAGGGCAGAATTTCTTGAGATGTTGAGGACACGTACAGATGCCTTTAGCGTGGAAAAATTTGCTCTAGCCAAATCATCCATAGAGACAACCGGATTTAATGAATCCGGAATGACACGCTGTTTTAGAAAGCAGCCAACAGAGCAAAGGAAAGCTACTGCACATATCCAATTCTGCGCCCGGCAGATTTCCGCAGCACTTATAAACGAAGAATGTGTCACATATTTGGACGATATTTTGTTAAAACCAACAAAATTCCATACTCGTCTGTTACACATAAGCAGAGCCCTAAAACTTGTATGGAAATCGAAAACGAAACTCAGTCCCGAAAACTGCATTTTCGGAATGAAAAAGATGAAAATTCTTGATTTTATTGCAAGCAAAGGCGATGCCCACCAGACAGTGATGGAATTCACACCATGGAACTCATTTCCCTGCCGGGAAAATTAGAGCCAACCATAGATAAGGAGTGGAATAATCCCCAGTTTAAATTTGCACTCCCTGACTTAAACGCACACGAACAAATACAATTCTTGGTGGTGTTGCACTCTAACCAGGAAATTTTCTGCAACAACCATGAAGAGGGGACACTATTAAAAAGGGAAGCCAAGTTTTCAGGCTTCCAAATAAATAACATAGGCACCAAATCAGATGGAGGTAAAATCGAAGTAAAATCCTTTCAACAGCTCAGAAATATGAAAGGACCTAGCCAAGTTGCGAAAATGCGCAGTATTTTCAGCAGACACATAGCCGATTTTTCAGTTTTCTCAGCCACCCTTACCAGAGTTATGGCAAAGGACGAGGAGCTCAGTTGGTATAAAACAAATGGCTCCGTATTCTGAAGTTTGCAGCAGGCTATGATAAAGACAGCAACTTTTAGGCACCACGATTTTACACAGCCATTTTTCATTAAAACTAATGGCAGTGGCGCATTGCTAACGGGTTGCCTTACACAAGTGCATAACGGTATAGCCTACCCTATAGCCTATACTGCTCGAACTTTGACATTTGCAGAAAAGGAAGGAAGTGTGATTATAAGGGAAATTCTCGCCGTACTACACGCAATAGAAGCGTTTCGATCATTTCTGATCAGGAGACCCTTCTTCCTTACAGCCGATTTCACGGCGCTAATCTACTTATATAATAGTAATGAGCTTTCTCCTACACTAAAACGCATTCTATCCAGGCTGGGAGAATACGATTTTGTCATCCAGCATCGGTAGGAACAACCACGGCAAGTAACCTATGTAGCCTACATCGCCTCACGCATAACGAAGAATAAAGATGATAATGCAGAAAAATTTTTTTTTGGTTAATGGCAAACTAAGCAAATCCGAACAGCAGTTGCGTGATTTTATCACGAAGCTCCACGAAGTTCCGATTGTCCATATGGCGGAGCTGGATCCCCCAGTTTTAGCCCGATAGCTAGTGACTCCCTACGAGCGTCACTGGAAACTAGCAATGAGCAAAAAGGCATAAAGCATAAGCATTGCGATCCTCACACCTCCCGGCTGTTTCAAAAGCGAATCAGATTGGAGGAACAGCAGAAATTAAGACCAACACACAATTATTGCACTAGATCGAGTAAAAACACTCCCGAAATAAGAATAAAACGTAATCTTGAACAAGCACGAGCACACGACTGCTAGACAAGGCTAATTGAAACATCTCAAATCTGAAACCTTTGCACTAAACGCAAACGTAGTTTTCAAAATCAAAATATGGTTTTCAATGAAAATATAGACTTTCATTTAAGGAATCCAAATAATAACGAGGCACCATGCATTAGCCTCAGGGAAATTTATCATTTCATCTGTTAAAATTGCCTTGAAATTTTCAATCAAATCCGTATAAGTGCAAAGAATGCGATCCGGCATTAATAATAAACGAATTTTGCAAATTAATTTCCAGATGAACCAATCTTGTTTATATCACAAAAGGAATTTTTTTTTTCGAAATCTCAAATGGAGAGAATTGTCGTATTTTGCATAGATACACGTAATTAAGTTCAAAGAAATAACTTAATAATGTGGCCAGTGTAATTTTCATGAGCAAGGCTCTTGAGTTTGTTTTGGTGTTGATTGTTTGTCATTGGATCACAAACTTACCTTGAAATCATATCACAATCGGTGATATAACTAAGAAAACTTGTCTGACGATAAAACAAATTTTTTATCTGCATAGAAAATACCTCTCATTTAACATGGGTTATGAGAATGAAAAAAAAAAATAATAATAATAGTGCATATCGAATGTGACTCTTGTGTTTCACACAAATGAATCCAGCTATAGGCTATATCAAATTAGCCTAAAAAAAAAAAGAGAGAATTTTTTTTCCCCCCATTTATTGCAAGTAGGCTGGGTTTTGATCACAATAATGATTCAAAAGCCTATGCTAGTATAAAAAATTGATTCAGACAAATATGCATCCATCCCTCTTAGTTCATACACAACAATATTACCGAAACAAGCAGTTAAAAACATTTTACGGAAATTGACAAAATAAGATGAAAAGATTGCTAAGGGAACTGAATTTCCAAAAGAAATGCAGAAAATTACTCTGCCCATTATGAATTTTGTCAAATTATGTCCGATATCTCAAGTGAACCTAAATCTTGGGGATCTGTTTGAAGAAATATCATATCTTCCGACTTTAATTGAATACAGAATAAATTCTGCTCGTTGCGTGATTTGGACAAATATGCCGAAGATTTTAAACGAAACAATGGTTTGGAAATAGAATTACAAAAAAATCTCCCGACTTAATTAAAAATCTCAGAGACGATTTCTTGAAAATTTTCTGCTTATTATGCAATTTGGACGAATACGTCAGAATTTCAGATAAAATTATATCTGGAAATTATTGAGAAATATCAAATCTTCCGACCTAAGACTTGAATTATAAATTATTCAGAAATATCATATCTTCCGACTTAAAACTTGGATTGTAAATTATGGAGAAAAATCACATCTTCCGACTGAAGAATTGCATTGGACATTTGGAACAACAGATTTTGGTTCCTTTGGTTATGAGTGTTTCGTCAAAAACACTTTAGCTTTCACTATGCAAGAAGAAACAATGTTTTGAAGTTAGGATGTCCGTCACTTGCACTATATACACATAGGGCCTCCCACCCAATGCAAAAACGTAATATAGGCCCACAGTAGATCTTTCAGCTCTAGAATTTTGACTAAAAGCAAGTGACCGATTGTGTTATCATTACAACCAATTAAGATACCGAAATATCAAGACGCAGGTTTTCTTACATAGAAATAGAGCATGTCTTGTGAAAATGTTGAAATTATGACCAGTCACTCTGCTCCTTTATGCTATACCTGTAATCATGGCCGGATTTTATTCTCCCATGTCGATATTGTTTCAATGTATGGACATCGTTCCCGTTGGATATTGGTTTCCATGAATATTGTGTCAATGAATATTGCTTGAGCGTAGATACTATTTCCAGGGACACTGATATGTTCCCCAGGCTTAATAATTGAAAAACAGCATTTTGAGCTGTTAATGGGCTCAGACCAGCCACATCAAAAAAAAAAAGTAAAACCTTGTTTAAATATGGTAAATTTTTATGGGCTCAGACCAGCCACGTCAAAAAAAAAAAGTAAAATCTTGTTTAAATATGGTAAATTTTTATGGGCTCAGACCAGCCAC
>JAHWFP010134301.1:2354-37014 GCA_023313725.1 Lithobius niger | reverse complement strand
CCTCCCAACCCTTCTGTATGCCCCTTTTTGCCCAGTAGGTAGATAAAATCATCAGATAAAATTCGAGTATTTGGTACCGTATTTGGCCAAATAATGACATTCAGTATTCGGCAGAATATTTTTTGGTGGAACAGTGATGTTCGATATTCAGCCAAATAGTGTTAAGATTTGTTTGTTTATGGCCGAATAATTTTTTAATATATATTTGTGCACTTTTGTTAATGTAAGAATGTTTAGCTAAGCATTTGTATTATTAATTTGTGATGAATTTAATTGTCTTCTGCATTTCTAAAAGATGGAAAAATTATGAACAATTTCCCTTTTTCAAGGCCTAATATGGAACTGTACATTTTATGACAGTGAGCGTAATCAGGACACATGGTCAATTAATGTGTCTACCCTTAAGCTATATGGTCACACATTTTAATCAATACCATAAGTTTAATTTACTGGTATTCAGCAGATCATTTGGTTGAATAATTCGGTATTCGGCTGAATACGCCAATAGTTTGGTACCGAATATTTGGTATTCGGCATTTTAACTGTTCAGTTTTATAGTCAATGTTCGACAGTTGAATATTCGATTGTATATTTGGTATTCGTTATTCGGCAGGTTAAGTATTGATTATATATACAGTATTCGGTAAAATTATATCACCTCCACTACGGATTATGAAATCTAGTGTAGTGATTAGGGATGTGCGATACTCGAAAAATTCGAGCCGAGCCGAGTATGAAACTTGTACTCGAACTCGGCTCGCTGCTCGCGTCCATACTCGAAAAACTCGAATTCGGTGAAAATGCGATAACTTCGTCAATTTTTGACCGATTCTGACATTCCAATATATCAAATCGATCATCTCGACGAGAGCTTTCCATTGGTGCAGATTAAAAGTCAATAATTGAAACCATTTTCAAGTTATATCCTTAAAACTGGAAAACCATGACCAACAAAGTCAGCTAAGCACCATCTTTGTTCTTATTATCTTACCAAATTGAAGAGAAACTTGCAAACAAAATATTTTCATCAAATACTCGAACTCGGCTCGATACTCGATTCTTCTGTTGCAAACTCGGCTCGGCTCGACTCGAATTAAAATTTGTCTACTCGCACATCCCTAGTAGTGATGCCTACTTTCTACTTTGCCTGACAACACGGTTTCAGCCGATTTTAATTTTAATTCTATGAAGTCCCTTGTGGAAGAATTTGGGGCTAATGATCAAAGAATTAGCGGCGGTAGCCTAAAAGAAGTGATTGTACCACTAGCGAAGAAAATCAAAATACCAGATGAATGCTTATTGCCTTGTGGCGTTGTGTCATAATCCGAGGAGTCAGTGATCTAGACTTGTGGCTCTTTCTTCCGTGTGCCTTATTGCTGCCAGCTCGCTGCCACAGAACATGGTAGGAAGCGAGAATGCGTCGCAGGGTTGCAAAGTTAAAACGGCGAAACGGGGTGCAGGTGAAAAGGCGGAAAATACCTTCCCCAGAAAATGCGACAAAACAAAGAATTAATGAGATGAACCAAGGTGCGGGTGAAAAGGTGAAAAGTATCTTGCCCTCAGGAAATGTGACAGAGCAAAAAAGGTGCGAGACAAACCGAGTGCAGGCAGAAAGATGAAAAGTACCTTCCCCCAGATAATGTGACAAAAAATAAAACTGGATGAAACGTGAGGCAAGCTGAACAGTGAAAAGTACCTTGCCCTTTGGTGGCAAGAGATAAGAGACAAGACAAAGTGACAAGAGATAGTGTCGTATAATGCAAGGGCGGACAGAAATGTCTCTAAGGACGAAATATGGATTTTGGACGCAACCAAATAGAGAAGTCGTCCAGTCATCATAGTAAAAACTCTATATAAGTTGCCACCAATCGCATGGATCGCCTTCGCACCACCGTGGGTCATCCATGTCTCCCTCCAAGTCATCCTTGAAATCTTCGTCTAATTTGTGTCCTAAGTGGTCAAGTCACGGTTCTGGGTACTCAGTTTACAAGTCTTCGTGTCACCACCAAATCGCTAGGTCCTCTGCAAGTCGCCGAGACTCGGAGAGATCGTGAAGCAAAGTGAGACAGAAGTGTGTCACTGGGACGCATATCCCCCCGTTGCAACTCCATTCTGATGGTAGTTATAGATTCAGTCCTGTCGTGCTGAACAAAGGGGAAATATCAGAAAGTATGATTATTTCAAAGCTAATCCAAGCATTTACTGTGATCTCAAAGCGTTAAACTATGCTCTTTCTCTCTGCCCACTTGAACCATTTTTCGCGCTACCTGCTGGTTCAACCTGTAGGTGGCGTCACATGCTTGTGAACGCCCTCTGTCAGCTCTCGTCATTTTTCGTTGGTCTCTCTGTTGAAAAAATTTTCCGCCAGTGCTTTTTTCAAGATGTCTAAAGTAGTTTGTGGCTGTTGTGGGCATTGGCTTACACCAGGAAACCGTTGCTCAGACTGTTGGCGGTGTCATCTGTATGATTTTGTTCAACGTCCGTGTGACGAAATTTGTAACATTTACTCTGTCGAGGAAATTAGAGGAGTCCTGAACACCCGGAAAAGTCGGATCAACACCATGAATGAATAGCGGAGGAGGGCAGAACCCGATTTTAGCTCCACTTTCGTTCCTGAGGTTGGTAATTTTGTGGGGATTGCATACGTCAAGAGTGTTGACACAAGGTTTCAGACGGAATTAGACCATGACCCAACTGCTACATTTCTACAGTGACGCTCCATGTAAGTGCAGATGCCCATGCAGAATTTTACACCAAAATGTGATAATGTGCCTCAGAGTCTACCTCGGAATCCGTAGGTAGAGCTCCTTATTTCCTCTGCCTGCCATGATTAAAGAATTAAAAGATAGTTTCAAGTCAGCAGTAGTCCGAATAGTTGATGAACGCTACAGGGCCTCGTGGCCAGTCGGCGACTCCTTCCACCCCCAGGCCACCAAGTGGGCGTATTTGTTCCCTCCATTTTCCCTTCTCCAACTTATCGTCATCAAGGTCAGGACAACCAGTGGGGAGTTTATCCTCAGCAACCCCTTAGTTCGTCGATCTGATGACGGCACTACACAACGAGGACCCGATCTGACTCCCCCTCAAGGAAGACCTATCTCAGCACAATGGGAGAACACTTCATCCGAAACAGGAAGCCCTTCATCTTACACGGTTAGAGACTTTTGAGAGCACACCGGCTTTATTCTGGTTTTGCCCCTGCTGTTACGAATGGGATGACACAATGCCACCTCAAATCAACCCTCGAAGTGTATGAGAGTAAATGAAAAAGATAGTGAGAATGGCACACTGAGAATGACATGGATCCTCATCATTCAAGTGTGCAACAGGCGACTAATTTCCTCTAACACTTATTTCAAGAAGGTCTCTCCACTATAGCTATCAAAGGCTATAGATCGGTATTCAGCTCGATACTGTCACTAATGTGCAAAGGAGAGGTAACATTGCTGTCTCTAGTTAATCCGAGCTTTTGAAATTCAGTGCCCAAGGGTCAAGAGGCGTTTCCGTGCTTGGAACCTCTCTTTAATCCTCGAGAGCTTGTCGGCATCCCTTTACGAGCCACTCCACAAAGTACCATTCCACCTTCTGAGACAATCAAAAACTCCTCTGCAAAAATGAACTACTGCAAAAGCGTTTGCCGAGAATGTTTTTATTATCAGGAACGAAAGTTAGAACTTTGAAAGGTATCAGATATCTCCCTTGTTGTGACCATCAATACCTTAGCGACAGTTGCAAGACAGGGCGAACTAGCCGCCTTGGTAAGAGTTAGGGACTTCTTCGTCACTCCAGTCACTGGAAAAGTGTTACCTTTCTTCACCATCCGGAAATTCGGGCGAAGTGTTTACGACCGGAGGAGACTCCCTTCACAGCACAGATAGTCATCAAAGATCTCTCGCCATTTGTTGAAATGGGCAGCTGTGAGAGGCTCCAGTGCCCTATTCGAGCCCTAAGGTTTTTCCTGAAAGTGACTAGGCAGCTAGTTACGACAGTGACACAAGCGCATGTTTCTAGCACCCACCAGGAATCGAAAGAATCATCGTGCGTTGAGAAGATTCCGTGCCGGTGTCACACAGGGCGATCCTTGGCCCCACTCTTTGCCTGAACCAGGAAAGATTCAAATACACCTTCAGAGGAGTCATTATCCTCAGCGTTGCTTGCACAGTGGACCAGTTGTCTGATTCAGCGACCATATGAGAACTCTGGATGCCACCAATACACCTTCTTCACTGAGGGCACATGTGCTTTGGGCCCTAGCGTCTTTCTAGGCTTTCACAGCGAGGGCTCCAGCTGTGTTTGGTGCACTAAGATTTTAAGGTGACATGTAAATGGTTGAAAAGAAAATCTTTGGCCAAAACTGCACTCGCGTTAGTCTTGCCCTCCTCCGGATTGGACAAATTCAGCTGAAACTAGAAGGTTAACTGTAAAAACGGAATTTTAAACATGGAATTAGTTTTTACTTAACCTAAAATGTTTACTTTGTTTAGTTGCCCACCAGCCTCCCCACTTATCAAAACGAAAGGTGTAAAAAAAAAGTTTTGGCTTTCTTGGTGCTTGCACCTATCGGCCACCAGGCAAGGCACCACCAGGCAGGGAGGAGCGCAGCTGGTGGAGAAAGATTTTAGATAGGGGTTTAAGAACAAGCAACAAACCTTTTCAATGTGGAAAGCTTGACAGGTCATGAAAGCGCCTTTTATTTGGTGTAGTATGGTATAAGGCGTAAAATTACGCACAGACAGAGTAAATTTGGTTTTGCGAAACGTTGTGGCTGATGTCCTCTGTAACTAACCATAAGAATCTTCTTACGCACTTCATCTGCACTTCTTAGTCTAAGACGAAATTTTTTGTGTAATAAAAATTAACATTTTCCATAAAATGGTCCACTATACAAAATTACAAATGATGCAAAACCGGATGCATAAAATAGAAAAACATTAAAAGTGCTTTGGCTACATTGCTGTTACAAGAGATGTTGAAAAGTTAACAGGTTGATCCAAAACGGCCCAATACAGTTCGCCTCCCTCGCAGTTCCATGGGAATTGCTATTTTCCTTGGAAAACCTGAAACCCCAACAAATTCCACGATGAAAAATATTGCGCAGTCATCTGCTACTCTGACAAAATATTTTGTTAAGTAAAACCAACGGAGCTTGATGGAGTCGGTAAAAAAATCTATCCTTGTTTTTAATTAAAATATCGTGAGTATTGTAAATTCGTAATCCACTGAAAGGTTAAAGTATGCTTCTGTTTTTGCGTTTGAACCTGACAAAAAAATATTGCAGTAAATGGAAAGCGACACGAACATCAAGGAAGGGTTAATGAGAGGGGGAATAGTCAGAATCGTATGTTATTTAATAACTGGCGTATTTTGCTTTACCATACTCAAAAAGCTTTTCTTCAAATATCAATGAAATATTAATATTTGATTTTGCAGAGGCAACTTCTAGAATCACGACTAGCCGAAGGATTGGTATTCATCGAGTTTGAACAGGTACTAAAAAAGCGACCGAATGCTGACTACTCAACAGCTGTGCTTCCTGAGAATGGTAGCCGCAATCGCTTCAAAGACGTGCTGCCATACGAAGACAACCGCGTGCGACTGGCGCCCACGAAGGATAATAAGACGGGTTACATAAATGCGTCTCATGTTTCGGTATGTTTGCTTAGCTGTGCTTGTTTGATACCAGTACACAGAAAATGTTTAATTTTAATTATTATGACGTATCTGTGAATGGCACCAGGATATTTTATGAGTCTGAAATTTTTTCTCGTAATTACCGTAAATCGTGGATTAAACGCCCATGGGCTTATGCAGTTAATTTGGCAAAAATAAGGGGTGGGGGGGGGGTGGGCTTTAAACCAAGCATTATCCATTTTCTAACCTTTCTGGACATCTATTACAGAAAATTCGAAGCATTTGAACGATCTCTGAAAGACCAATTTTTACATCTTTTTAATTTCTGTGAAGAAGGGAGGATGCTTAGGTAAGAGATGCCCAAGCCTTGTGCAGGTGCTAGGAGCTAAAGGAAGAGTCCACTATTGCTACAGGGAGGAAGAAGGGGCCAGTAAACCTAGCAAGCAGTACTATCTTTATTCACATCATATAACGTTTAGGTAATTTTTCGTAGAAAAATGACAATTTGAGGGGTGGGCTTTAAAACCACATGTCATGATTTTGACTTTACAGCATTTTAGGGGGTTGGCTTTAACTTCAACTGGGCTTTTAATACACGATTTATGGTAACAGTGCCATATCCCATCACGTTAGTGGATCTACTAAGTGCTTCCCATTTTTGTAGGGATGTGGCTAGAATTATGAAATTTATAGGCTCAATCTTATTTGAATTTGAGTTTTTTTTTTAAAGTCCTATAATTCTAATTTAATGTTATTTTTGACTTCCGAAAAATTATGACATTTTGGTGGTGTAGTAGTAAAATAGATAGTGGCGGAGCTCTGGGGTGGCAAACCCGGCCGGAAAAGAGGGGGAGGGGGTGATGCAATGCTTAAAGGTGCATTCCTCCCGGTTGACTTTCCAGTATGGGTCAGTTTTGCAACATTACTTCAGACACGTTTAAATGTTGCAAAGTCGTTCGTTTTCCTATTTTTCCGCTCGTTAAAAATGGTTTTGCTACATTCACTCTAACCAATGTAAATGTTGCAAAAGCTATTTTGCAGAGGATACTCCAATACAGTGAGAAGGTACATCCTTTTAAGATACTGATTTTAACCATTTTAATGAGCATTTAGCATGAAGCTATTAAATTTTTGCCCTCTTATCATTACATGAGGAATAAGTAAGTAGTAAGCTGTAAGTGTTAGTAATTTTTAATAATGCATTGTTACATACCCACACCTCAAGAGATATTACTACAAAGAAATATTATTCGCTAGTATTAAGTACCAATTCCAATAACATTACACATGTTGCGACGCTAAATAAAGTACTAGCACCTTTCTGTAGAGATTAAGGACCGCAGCACTACTCTACCAAAAAAAAAAAAACAGTGGCGGAGTGCCGCTCCACCATTAAAAAAAGGTGGCGGAGTGCTGCACTCCTACATGACTACATCACTGGTCTGCTTGTAATAGGCGAAAGGGGGTAATATATCGGCATTAAAGATGTTTATTTTTGTACTTGCGTAGATCTCTGTTGCTTTTCAGACTGCTAGTTAGTAATCGCTCATCAGGTTTGCTTTAGGAAGACAGGTGTTAGTTTTGTTTCTTTTCATGTTAGTGGTATATGATCATAGTCCATTACCCCTTCAAAACCAGGCATAAAATTTACTGTTGCCTAAACAAACCAGATTTCAACACGTGGTCAAAATAAATGAACATCTGTCAATAGACAAACCAATTGTTAGCTACGTTTTTGATCTTTGAAACCAGAACAAACTAGTTGTTTGCTAAACATTTTTTGTTTGAAACCTCAAGCAAGGCAGCCAACAGAGGGAAGTAAATGCTATGACAAACGCACGTTTGCGATGGTGCGGCTTGCGTATGTCGATGACGAACACTTGTTCGTTACTGGTCGCTGTTAATACGACCAAATGCAGTAATGGAAAATTGTTAAATACAAAAAAAAACTGTTTGGTTTTTGTTGTACATAACTTTCTTTGAATCCCTTTTAAGTATTTTAAGGTTATTTTACCCATTAATTTTTTTCGATCCGACGAGCCACATCATCAGACTATTTTTAAATTTTTTGTTGACCATGTCACATCTAATTGACAGCTTCACACAACTTTTAATGTGGCCTTGTTTTTTATATAGCTCGCCGTCAACAACAAAAACTATTGACACTACATTGCTAAACGTAATTAATAAGCTTACCGAAAAAATTTCAAATTTTAAGCAATTAGAGGGCTGTAGTGTTACCCGTAAAGGTAATACTTGTACATAATGACTCCTCAACGCCTAGGTAAAGACAATTTATTTCGTTCTGTCGAGAAAAGCAAACTGTAAACAATTCAAATTAATTCTGAAATTTGTTGTCGTAATCAAATAGAGAAGTGTGAGTTTTAAAACTTCTTGTCAATCTCTATTTAATTGAAGCTCGGGGAACGTCATTTTATCACCTTATACAAACCTTTATAACATTTCTTTAGGTGACTGTGGGCCAGCAGCAGCGGTTCTACATTGCCGCCCAAGGACCTCTTAGTAATACTGTTGGCACTTTCTGGCAAATGGTATGGGAACAAAATGCCCAACTTATTGTTATGCTGACTGAGGTTCAAGAGCAAGGAAGGGACAAGTGTTTTCTCTACTGGCCGCAAGAGGAAACAAAACTGGAGTTTGGTGAGGTAGGTGCAGGAAAATGGGTTGATCATGCGTGGTTTATGAAACTTGTTTCTTCAGACGCCTTAGTCTTTGAATCTGTTTCCTGGAAGTATACAATAGTTCTCATCAATCATAGCTTACCCTACCTCGTAATGCGTTGTGTATGTAATGTGTAGTATCAGTGAAAAGGCCAGGTCTAGCATGAACCAGATAACTAATCAGTTGTAGAGTATTACGTGATGTAGCCCCGACAGGAAATCAGGTGCCCGGATTTATTGGAATATCAGGAAATGGCTTGGGAACAGCCACTATCAATAAAGTAAGACATAATTAACATAAGGGTGGATTACTACTAAAGCACCACCAGATTAAACGTGGAAAAATCAGTGGTTAATTCAAACTAGTAAGTTGCTAGGCCTACAGCTAGCACTACTTGCATGCACTGCAGTATCAGCTTCAAAAATAAAATGTATTTAGGTTTTTAAATGCAAACGTTGCGGACCAATAATTTATAGACCAGTAATATTTTTTGCAACATCAGACAATTTAAACCAAAATAAATCCCGAATGTACCTTGCTTGGTGGTTGGATTTGATTCTGTGTTCCATTTGCATTGAACCGACCTCTGATCCCTCAGCTGTGCTTTTTCCTATTGTTCGGGGTTCCCAACCGAGACCCCCTCAAGATCCGTTTCTTCTCTTTGGTGAAGGGTTGCCACATTTAATACAATTTCTTCCTTCTACATAAGTTATGAAACATATATTGCAATACAAAAGTTGGACGCTTGCAAATCTACAAATGCTAAAAATAGAATGGAATCCCTATAATTTGACGCTCACCACTCCCAACACCGAGCTGGGTGTGGCATCCGGTTGCGTGCCATGCCTCGTTCGTTGTGCAATTCAAATTAACAATCGAAATGGAAAGCCAAAGTGTCAAAATAGAATGCGTTAGTTAATCGATTGGAATAAAACCCTTCAAAGCAATGGTGTACGTATTAAAGGGGCCAACCTGTTAGAAAAAATTAATACGGTTCCTGGCATTTTCATACCTTCCAGATGTAGATAAGCAAGGAAGTTGCGTAGGTTGCTAAATTCAATGTGGATTACTTCTGTAATAATAGCAGACTTTTGTCATACTGGAGATGGATCAGCGAGAACCCGATGCTACGTAACGTGTCATACCATAAACTTAGTTACTTTTAAGAACGTTACCCACCTTTTAATGGTATCACGTTCTTCTTCAAATTTCCAGTTGCAATCAACTCAAATTAAGGAGTATTATTAAAATTTGTCTGTGGCAATTTACTCAAATGTACAATTTTGCTACCAGCTACAAAATGTTCTTTCATTTTCTTTTCTCTATTAAGTTGCTAGTGTCACGTGGGAAGTGGCCTCCAAAAGTATTCTTGTGGATCCATGCACAGCCGGCGACCACTTCGTCTAACGGAGTGCCACAGCAATACACTTAGGATGCCGCTAATGCCCTAAGTTCGTGAGCCCACACTTCACTAGGAAGATCAATGTGATTTGGTCCAAGTTCATAGGCGCGCCTAATAACTCCACAAATCCATTTTCCCAACTTAAAAGGAGTCACCGGAGTCACTTTACCTGAAATCTTATTAACATAAAGCAGGGGTCTCCAAACCACGGCCGGGGGCCAGATCTGGCCCGCGAAGCACGTTTGTCCGGCCCGCCGTTTATTTTCACTAAATGCGATTTTTCAGTTGTTTATCCTTTTGAAAGTATATTTTCCATCCCCCTGAGTAAAGCGAAGGTTACTTTTTTTAAACTGAGAGGATCTTGACTTCATTCATGAATGGATGATGACCATATGCAAGCACTACTTTGCACTGAAGTTTCCACTTTTAAATCTCAACATCAATAAATTGCCAAGTGAGAGTAACTCCACAGTTTCCAACAAGCGTGTCTGGGGGATGGGGGTTTAGTTAGGAGCAACTGTAACTTCTAGGGAGGGTTGTGGAAAAAGGCTGTTATCTTAATTTACAAGAACACAACATAATCAGCGTTTGGTATTTGAGCAAGGTCACTCCTCACTACAGCTGGGGAGGTGTGGGGGGGGGGGGGGTGTACGGGAACCCACTGAAACCAGACGAGGAAAAATTTGGCCGCAACAGATAAGCAACTGTGTTATATGGCCCTCAGTTTGAAAAGTTTGGGGACCCCTGACCCAAAGGAACTCGGGGTAGATTTTGTCGGAGGAATCTGAGTCCATTCAAGATAGTGGCGAAAGTCTCTCACCGGGATTTGAACCTTCTCGTTACCTTCCAGATCAACAATTGGGGCCACGGCTTTAATGGAAAACGGTTTCGGAACAGTGTTTGATTCACATTTTTTGCTCAAAAGTGAGGGTGACAGAAGACCATCCCCTAGAGAAAGAGAAGCACAAGTGGTTGTCTTCCCTGAAGAAGGCAACTCACTCGGGCTCACTCCGGAAGCAAGAGCAAGAAAGAAAACTGTCTTTTGTGTAAGATGGAGCAGCGTCGCCGGAGTTCATACGGCGCTAAAGAAAGGTTTTCCAGAACCAGCGGAGGGTTCCATCTTGGGAAGAGTTGCCTAGTTTTAGGACGAGCCTTTTCAAAACCTAGCATAAGTCATGAAAGGATCTTCCTGTCATTTACAGGGCTGTTGACTACGCAAGAAAATACAGAGTTGATGGCACATCTGTATCCTTAGATTGTAATTAGTAAAATTCCAAGAAGGAGGCCAAATTGTTAACGGGTGGGATGCAGGGATCCAATTGTTAGAGATGTACCATCCGTACCATTTTTTTTCCATTTGGTTTCGTAAATATAGAATTTCGGTGGCAAAGTAAGAGGCATTTGGTGACATGAGTGGAAAATTTATCTTTTACACGTGCATCACCACATTTATTTACGGGCCTCCGTAACTACAATGCACTAAGGTCAGGCTGTGTTCAATTAAGTGATTAGATGGAAGGCGAATCGGTAGTAGAAAGGAACGACCTAATCAGCAATCTCCAGGAAAATGTACGGACATTTTGGAGGTGGGTTACAACGCATATCTTCTAAGTTTTATTTAATTTAGGTTTGGGAGAGGGGGAAACACGCTTAAGAATCAACTGAATTTGAACGACTACGTTGTTCGCGTCTCTGTTGCGACTGTTTCCAGGTGCAAAGCCCTTTAGCTATATTATCAGGAGAATGGGCAAGGCAAATGGCACATTTTTCATATTTAAAGTTACAGGGCCGGCATTTAACGTGTGCACATTTGGGGATTCCCCAGAGTTTATGAGTTTATAAGTTCGGATAAATTTGTTGAAGACATTCTGACAATGAATAAAGTTCAAAAAAATATGGAGGCATAAACAGCACAACATCTCAACGTTCGTGCTCAAAGCGATTTGGTAAAACATGGCGGCAACTCCTGTATTAATATGCAATGCCGAGTGGCGTTCCTGGTGTGAGCTATATGGTGCTGGATTATTTTAAAATAATTAAATTATTGATTTTGAGCAATGAAAAGTATAAAATAAGCGATTTTTAATTATTCTTACTGAAATAAGTAGTTTGCAGATAGTGAGAAACCTCTTTTTAATTCGGAAAAATTTCAAGCATCGTTATCCTGAACATAAGCAACAAATTTCCTTTTGTATATGGAACAGTGTAATCTTGATTGCCTACACCCCGAATATCCCAACACCACGATTATCCAAATTCCCTTTTTCAGAAAAAAGAGGGTCAGAAATTGGCTGAGTCTAGTTAGATACAAGTATGGCTGTACCGAACAGCACTTTTGCTACCAGTCCGATCTTGATCCTATCAGTGGAGAAATGTCAACCTTGCATATCGCTTGTCAATCGATCATAGCGTGGCGGGCAGAGCTAATGGAAACATTACAGCGTTTGCGCAATTCAATCAGAAAGCCACCATTGTGCACATGCACATGAGGACTTTGCTCATGTAACACTTATCGTTTGTGTGATCCAGGCAGGAAGTACGCCTGCCAGCGATGACTTAAATGATCGCAATTTGTTTCTCCACGTCGCGATCATGTGAAAATCTTTACTGTTAACAAGTTGATGCTAAGAAATTACAATTAGTAGGTAATCGAAATGAGTGAACAGGAGCTGCTAATTTTTAATTTCACTTATTACAAATACGAAGTAGAAGATGAAATAGGATATTATCTGTATGATAAGTTTAAGGGTATTACCCTCAAATAAGATTGGATTGGTTACTGGTAAAATATGATCGTTTTGCCATTCGAACACACTGATCGGCAATGATCGGGTTGGCAGGCTTGGATCGGTACAGCCGTAGCAATAAGACATTGTCATATTGCTCTATTTAGGTTTCTGCAAGCAAGTTGGTCAAACATTTTCGTGTAACATTGCAATTATAACATAAATTTCAAATATTCTTAATTCTCTTCAGTCATTCCCACAGGTGTGTCCCAAGACATCTCGGATTCTCCCCTTTCATGGTTTTGTCGGGTGTGTCATGAGTGGATGTTTGTCACAGCCGTCGTACGAATCTTCATTGTTTCCTAACATTGTTTCATTGTTTCATCGTTTTAGTAATTTTTTTAAAAATAGTTTTCTCGTGATATCGCACCATGTAAGCATCTGTTGTGCTCCTTTGAGTCTCTTTGAGTTAACCATGATTTAGGCACTTGTCTGACATGGGCGATGGTTTCGCCTCAGTGTTTTTCCAACGATAGGCTGCTGCAATGCTTAGTTGTGCAACATTTTGTACTTATTTCATCTTATTCCTTTGTAACTTTCCTTTCAGTACCAGATATTGAAGAAATTTAGTACCAATTCTACCAGTTACATTACCAGTTCGCTGGTGTTGCATCATCTGCCGAGTAAGAAACAAAGATCAGTGTGGCATATCCAGTACACCGACTGGCCTGATCATGGTTGCCCTGAAGATCCTCATGGATTTTTGAGTAAGTACCTTTTTTCTATTGCTTAGAATCGTTTATTGCTGGCATAAGCTAGTATTTTTTTCATTAAATCAGTAGATAACAGAGTCGAATCTATTCCATTTCGGCCCTGCTCTTAAAAATTAAGCTCATAGGCCAAAAAAAAAGAAAGTTGTAACTAGGGCAGATATAATATTTATTCATTTAGTCTTAATCACCGTACAACTAGGTATAAAAAAACAGAATAACTGGGTGAATGGCAGTCAGGCTAAAGAGAAAGCCTGGATCTCTTCTAAGTCCTGAAGGGCTCCTGAACCTGGTCTATGGTGAGCTGGCGGAGCGGTCGAATGTTGGTATTCGTGGACAGTTAGCTCCATGTATCAAGCGTCCATTGATCCTTACTGACTTTTAATTTCGTCATTCGGATAACTCCTTCACCCACTCACTTGATTTAAAACCTCTTTTAGAAGTTCAGTAATTTCATCATGGGCATGTACAATTTTGATTTAGTAGTGATGAATTTGGTAACAGTTGATTTAAAAAAAAATCCATCACTCATTGAACGGTCTGCAACAAGCTAGATTAATGTAAAGTATTTTGGCAGTGCAACGATTCCTGGGAAATGAGCCAGTTAGTTTATTGCCAACTTAAGGGCCACATTTATTATAAAAGGTAAAGTCAGTGGTTCGTTGAGATGTATTTATGATTAGGGTGGCTATCAGAATAATCATAGTTTGTTGGTCCCAATGTGGGGAAACCTACTGTTTGATACCTTAGAAAAGTCGCTAAAATTAACGCTAAATGAACTGGAAATAGGGGCATGAATTAAAGATACATTTTTGATTAGGCTTTACTACTGTAAGTCACATATTAAATACCGGTGGGTTTATGCTGCTAACTTGGCAAAAAACGGGGACGGGCAACTGGGCGTTAAACACCAAAATAAGTCGTTTCTAACCTTAACTCTCTCTAGTGAGCGTGTTTACTCTATCACGACAAAGTTGGTGATTATGTGATCATTCGCGTACGTGATCTCGATTCAGTCTTGCTAGAACGCAATGTCTTTATTCTAATATATTCAAAAATTTAGTTTATTAGATCGTCACTCCTCCAAATTCTAACATATAATTGACAGTTAAAACTGATTGCTAACCACATACCTTCGTAACTACAGGATTGGAGGCTATTGCTTAAGTTGTGGATCTGTGCTGTCTAGTTTTGTAATTTGGTGTTAAGTTGTAATCATTTTCTGTCCAACAGAGTGCGACTCACTCCTAAAGTTGGTGTGGATCATTCTGTCCTGGACGGAAAATGACGTTAGCTTCACGCTAACTTCCACAAAATGGCGGCGCAAACGTGCAGGCGTTCCTGATCATGAATCGCATTAGATAAAAAATTGATTTGGTTAATTTTATGAAGCACTTAGTTAATTTTGTAGCAGAAAAACAGCTATTTAAGGGGTGGGCTCAAACGCGACTATTTCATGATTTTCACCTCAAAGCATTTTACGAGGGTGGGCTTCAGCATCGTGTGGGCGTTTAATACCCGATTTACAGTATCTTCATTTAATATTGAAAAGCGGAGTATTGTGCAAAACTTTTTTGTGTTTCAGTTTTATGACGCGAGTAAGATGGTGATCTAACTGTGGGATTTTCTTTTTTGGTTTTTGGCTTCTTGCTAAATAATGTAGAACGGTTTAAGCAACCGATGTGAGATTAGCACCATCTTGGATACATAAAATGGTGTAGCGGAACATCAAATTCTATGAATTTTTTGGCAAAACTAACGAAAAAAAAACTAATATAAAAAATTAATTTTGTAGCAGAAAAATATTTTGTCATTGTGCACTGCAGTGCTGGTGTTGGCCGATCAGGTGTTACAATTCTGACAGATGTTATGTTATACTGCCTCGACCATAATGAGGTAAAGTTAATAACAATTTCATTTGCCAATTTGTTGACTGTCAGAAGTAAACTGTTGTAATAATTATAGTTTCATTATTTTAGTGGGGTGTTCTCTTAAAACTGATACTTGAGCCAGAACAATTCATTGTTGTAGTTTTGGCTTGACATAAGTATTTAAACGGCCTACGGTTAGGCGAGTACTTAGTGCTGTACAGACATGGTTCATCATGAATAAGTATAATTTTTATGTACACCGAAAGAATAGCATAGTTAAGTTGATCTGTGGCCGGTTATTTAATTTTAAGTGCATGCTGTTACAAGCTACTTCTTTTTCAATTTGTCTAGAGATCTTTATGGGTCAGAGCAGCTTGATTTTAGGTTTACTGTGTGTTGCATTAATGTGTCTTTACACTTTTTCGTAGATTTCATGGAAGAGATTGACTCTGTTCGAAGGCATGCAGCTGTTGAAGTCCCCAAGGGACGCAGCCGTAACCCTCCCGTCATTGTGCACTGCAGTGCTGGTGTTGGCCGATCAGGTGTTACAATTCTGACAGATGTTATGTTATACTGCCTCGACCATAATGAGGTAAAGTTAATAAATAATAATTTCATTTGCCACTTTGTTGACTGTCAAAAGTCAACTGTTGTAATAATTATAGTTTCATTATTTTAGTGGGGTGTTCTCTTAAAGCTGTTAATATTTTTGTGATAGTGGAAGTTTTCAATCTTTCCAGCCAACAATATGTTTGAAATTGGTGGTTTATAATGTTAGTCGTGTTAGTGAAGTTGGGTTTGGTTCCTTTGGAAGGAAAAGGGGTCGTAACAAGCACAGTAGCAACACACTTAACTCGGTAAAGTTGTGTGTTATTCTTTAGTAACCTTGGTAGATATTAGTCTAACTTAAAGTTTTAAAACACAGTCGTGAATGAAGGCAAAGTGGCTGGTGTGTGGTTTTTTGCATGGTCAATTCATTTTCATTATTCACACGTCCATCATTGTACTGTAAATTGCATATTAAACACCTGTGGGTGTTTGTTGCCGATTTGACCCCCCCCCCCCCCCAAGCTGAAGCCACGGTGCCATGGGCGAGAGGAACAATTTTGCTAGATAATGCCAATCGGAAATTCCTCGGATGTTTTACATGCCACAATCGACACGAGCACAAGGTATCACAGGGACCTACTTTTCCCGAAAAATGCCTGGGTGGCTGAGACCAGGATTGAACCCAGGACCTCTTGCACGCGAGATGGTTGTGCTAACTGTTAGGCTAGCCTTGCGCCATCCTATGGGCATATGCAGTAAATTTAGAAAAACTCGGGAGACAAGGTTGAATCCAGCGTAACTAATTTTTCTAACCTTACTTTCACCTGGGATGGTGTTTACTCCGTCACAAAAAAGTCGTCGATTATGCAGTTATTCACGACATGATCTGTATTAAATTTAGCGTTGAGCACTAAGGCTGCATCTGTACAGACGTTGGGTGTCGGCAACTTTCGCTGAAATATCGATAACTCTGTAACCGTTCGAGATTACGACATGCAGTTTGCGCGTTTGGCTCGAGAAATTACTGAGTGTCTTCCTAGCTATGTTTTAACTGCCGGTTACAAGTTACAATTTTTTTATTTTAATAATTATGTGACTTTTGAAGCAAAGTACACCATTGACGAAAAATTGGGGATACAATTTTCGATATCTGTCTCGGTACCAGTATCGGCAACATTTTTAAAACCGGATAAGTATCGGATCGGTAAAGTTGCTTGATATGGATGCAGCCTTATTAAGCACAGTGTGGTTGTTCTCATTTATTCAAAAATTGAGTTTTGTTTGATCGTCCCATGTCCAAAAATCAACATAATTCTCTGTTAAAAACTATATTCTACTTGAAAATCTTGAGTGATAGTCTACTTTGGGTTTTTAAACTATTACTTACAATCATATTGTCATGATTCATGCAAACCAAAATTGCAGTACAAATTCCCAGTCAGAAGTTGCACTACAGGCGAATTTTCGGTGATATCACCAATAAAGTTACTTGTGAGTCTGTCACCTTCCTCAGGCCACTAAATTACTACTTCAGATTACAAAAGCTTTCACATGTCGTCCATTTTTCAGACAGTCGCCATATACACTATTTGAAAATCCCGTACTTCTCAGTTGTCACTTGTCATCCTAGTGGGCCTTGGTAGCCAGTTATTCCATTTTGCATTGAGGTGAATCGACAGATCTGGAGTGACTAGTTTGGCTACTAAGGCCCACTAGGATGACAAGTGACGCATCCAGTGACAACTGAGAAGCACGGGATTTTCAAATAGTGTATATGGCGACTATCTGCAAAATGGACGACATGTGAAAGTTTTTGTAATCTGAACGTAATCTGAAGTAGTAATTTAGTGGCCTGAGGAAGGTGACAGACTCACAAGTAACTTTACTGGTGATATCATCGAAAATTCGCCTGTAGTGCAACTTCTGACTGGGAATTTGTGCTGTAATATTCTACCACGCAATCCTTCGTGACACACACAACCGCATGAATGCGGGCTGAAACGGCACTGAAGGAGTTCGTAATCTTCCTTCCAGGAGAGTGTAGTCCACGAGTCCTGACGCTAACTTCTGGCCCAGAGCAAACCTCCGGAAAATGGCAGCGAAAATGCACAATTGTGAATCGCGTTGGATAAAAATGTTGATTTTGTAAAGTAGACGCAGTTTTAGTTTCTTTTCTAGCAAAAACACGGCGATTGTAAGGATTGTAAGCGTTAACTCCATTATGTTACGTTTGTGACCTTAAAGTAGTTTAAGGAGATCGGTATTTGCTCTATCGGGGCACTTTTATATGCAATTTACAGTGTTTAAAACTATTCCTCTGCTTGAAGTAGGCCTAGAATGGTATCCAGAGATGTGTGGAGACTACCTCCTACCGTTATGGTGAAGGTTGCTATCATATTTGTCTACCCTAGTGAAAATGCTATTTCAGGGGTCGAAATGTTCCGACGCAAAGGGGAATCTTGGCAGTTTGCACGTCAGACTCAACTATTGGCATGCATAGTTGCACACTAAAGGTGATTCTTTCTTAACTTTTGAGGCGCATGAGGTAAGATGTATAGTTGGCGCCATTTTAAGCACCTGAAAGATACTATCCAACGGCTGTCTTTTCAAACAAGAAATTCACTCCATTTTGTGCTATAAGTGGCTAAAAACGTGGGATGTAATTTCATTTAAGAGCAGTGAAGATAACAATTCAATTAAAAACCAAATAAATTAAAACAGTACAATAATGTGGTGGTAATTGCCGAGATTTTCAATGGTTAAAGCATCATTTACAGTAGAACCTCGTTTATCCGAACTAATTGGGACCGAAGGGTGTTCGGATAATCGAAATAGAAGAGGAAAACGTTTTTCTTTACTCAGTTTTAGTGTTTGTAACTATGGTTGAGTGTGTACGACTAGGCTACTGGAAAGAAAATTTTGCATGAAATGACTCTAGGAAAGTTGATGTTTAGTCAATGCTAAAAACCGGTAAATTTCTGAATATTTTGTAAAAATGGGAGTTTGGATAATCAGGGTACGTTTGGATAATCGGGGTTCGGATAATCAAGGTACTACTGTGTTTGTATTTTGATTTTCCACTACAGAAACGTTTTTTTTTTCCCTTTGCACTCCAGCAACCAATCTTTGTAAGTACCTGTCTTAAATTGGAAATTTGAAACCTGCTGTATGTATTTTCAAAGACCGTGAAGGTCATTAAGTAAATGCTGCCCACTACGTCATTAAGTAAATGCTGCCCACTACGTCATAGTTCAGTAATTTTTTTCACCCAGTGGTGTCAGAGTGCAGTTAAGAGGGGAACCCACTTGTGCCTGAACAACTGCAAGAAGCGTGTTAAGATTATCATGCTTTTGTTGCTTCAGTTTTTCATTTGAACCAGACTTGTTGCATCTTTAGATTGTATATCCCACAAAATTAAACACCGACTTAGTAAGTTGTGCCTTTGCCTTCACTTTGCGAATATGTCTAACTCTCAAATCTCCGAGTTTGCTATTACAAAATTTGGAGGTGCGCTGAACTTCGAGGCTCCTGGAGATAACGCACGCTGTTTGTGGGCGTTTTAGTGTATGCCATTTTAGGTTAAATCTGTGTGATGTATTTGCCTTCAACACATTAAAAATACAGTAGGCCTCATGAAATTTGACAGCACTTGGCACAAATCTCGGAGTGGGGCACCACTGAGTTTAAGAAAGAGAACATTTATTATTAGCTGGTTGTCTTCTTTTATGTATGTATTTATTTATTTAATTTATTTATTTTTATTTTTTTTCTGATTTCAGAATATCGACGTGCCAAAAATGCTAGCCCATTTGCGGCAGCAGCGAATGTTAATTGTTCAAACTGTAGCTCAGTATAAGTTCATTTACAATGTACTTATTCAATATTTAAAGAATTCAAGGCTCATCTGAGCTGAAGAAAGTCTTTGGACCGGCTGCCAAGATGCAAAAGGTGTCAACGAATGTAAGCCTATCAGTGAGAGTGCTTAACTGTGTGTTTGATCAGTAGTCCAAAGTGTGTAATTTACTATTGCTTTAAATATTGTGAAACAGCATTGGTATAAATGTAAGGTGCTTAAGTTTCGCGCACAGTTCTGCGCAAATTTCAGTTGTAAAGCACAATAATATTGCAGAACTGTTAGTTTCCAATTGGCTCAATGAACACTCAATGTCGACCTGCAGATTTAACGATAAGTTTATGCAGTGTGAGATCTACTTTATGATTGAAAACTAGTTGTAAAGAAATGGATTACAGTGGGTGTAAGAATGAAAAATGTGGATTTCTCTTCCTTGTAGTGGTGCAACTCCTGCAGGAATTTGCGGTGTGCGTTTGCACGTCTTGTATACATCGTTAACGCTAAGGGAGCAATCGAGGCTGCGCCCTGGTGGATTAAAACAAAGCTAACTATGCACCGTGTGACAAAAAAATGGCTGCTGGCTGCTGCCAACACTTTTTGTTACTGCCATAACTGTCATTTCATTTGAAAATGTCAACATTAAGATTTCATTTGGTAATCAAAATGACTAAGTTGGGTTTTATGGCGACGTTTTGAACTTTTAAATTATTTACTTCCCTGGTGTCAGCTTTTTATTTTGGCTCAGTCCCATCCTCCATAACCATTTTGCCATTTTGTTCGTGTATGAAAACACGTAGAATTGCGTAATAACAAAGAAAATCGGTGCCCACCACCTGCAGCAAGTTGAAATTAAAAAACAGTTTTGAGTGTAGCATGATGCATGGAAATTGATGCATGGAAAAGGATAGGCATGGAAACCTAATTTTAAATGACGTGTAGCAAGGGCATACACAGACTTAAAAAAGTCACTTACACTTTCAGCAGGGGGTCGAGGTTTTTGCATTCTGGGCATTTTTGCAGAAATATAAAAGTCTCGTGGATTTTTTTTAACTTCTCCGTGGCTCTTCGAGGATGACTGTAGAATGTTATGACAAGTGTCGATGCACCACTTTTAACCAAGTAAAATAAAAAAAAAAATCTTTTTAATGTAGACGATTTCTTGATTGAATGTAGAAAACATGTCTTCTGAATAACACGGAAAAGTAAGCTAGTGTTTAACAGCATTGCTGTCACTTTCAATACTGATTTTTTCGGCTTTTGCCACCTTTTTTTTTTCTGGGCAGGTAGGCTGGGCATACGGCCTCAGTTTCTTGTTGGCACTGTGAGGCAGAATGAAAATAATTAGCGAGGCAGCTTCAGGGGCTAATCCTGGGTTAAAATGCTTTGGTTTGTTATTGATAAAAAGTTCAATTTACGCTCAACCAAAAAGTCCGCGTTTCAATGCTTAAAACTGGTGGATTTTCGATTGCTTTTACAGTCGGTCTTCTTCAGGCGATGGTCTTTTGAAACGTGGACTATTGGTTGAGCTTAATTTTAACTTTTTATTGTGAACAACAACCACAAAAGGAAAATGACCGAAGAATGAGTTTTTGCCTTTGCTTTGTTGTCTGTTGTCACTTTTTCCCGTAACACGCCCAAGATGAAAGGGTTATGCCAACAAAGAAGGAAACAAATCGCGCTGTCCCAGCGTATTTAAGTGTAAAATTTGTTTTGTCACAGAAAATATGAAAATTGCTGGTAAAGGAAAAAACTGGAGAGAGTGAGAAAGTGAGTCGCATGGGGAATTTTAATTTGGCCCTGCTGAAACCTAGACTCCCGATTTTCAGAAACTGCAAGTTTAATCCCAGTTTTAATGAGTTCGCTTCTCTAAACAAATTCTGGTCCCTGTCGGTTTCTATGCTAGCCATACGTTAGCTTTTTAGTTAAAATTGGGAACTGGACAAATCCTTTTAACTTGAAAATAGTAGTTACAATTCGGATGCAACTTTGAAAACTTACGTTAATTAATTTTCGTTTGGAGCCAGAAGCTCTTCGTTATCCTGCTCAAATATTTGGGTCGAGTCTCATGTAGCACCTTCAACATATTTTGCTTTATTCTAAACAAAGAAGGCTAATTTTCTGTTTGTTTTATATACATGAACAAAGAAAATGTCGGGCCACAAAAAAAAAAGTACGAGTTTAGGGAATTATCGTCTTCCAAAAGTGACAAAGTCAACAGGCTCTTTTATTTTGTGATTTATTTTTCCAAAAAGTGACTTTGTCCACTTTTAACAGATAACAAGCATTCAAATCTGAATAGAAAAAAGGTGCAAGGGATTGCTGTACTAGAGCCCTGTTGTACTTTAAGTCTTCTTGTGTAAGATTTGTGCTGTACATTTGTCTTTTGGGGACTGAATTGCGATTTTTGCTAAATAACTTCAGAACAGTTTAAGCGCTCAATTTAAAATTAGCACCATTCGACAGCTTTTGAAAAGATGTTTAAAATGGCATGGAACGTTAAAAGCTGTCATTTTTTTGGCAGAATTTTGGATAGAACCAATACTTTCCCGATAATGATAGGAAAAAAAAGTGTTGACCCGCACAAATTTTTAGACCCACCCACTCCTGAGAACCAAAGAACGTTTTTTTCATGGCCATAAAAATACATTTTATAAGCAAACTAGAGCTCACTACTTCAGACTATTTCTTACTACTTCATAAGATACGTGTGTTTGTTGCGTATGCAGAAAAAGATTCTTGCAACCAGCAGTTAGACTGTTCATCAACGGAAAGACAGTTATGATGAGTTAGATGTGGCATTACTTCTGTCGTGGAGAGCATATCTTGCGTTGCATTGTTTGTAGATTGGCGTTGCAAGTGCAAGTCCACACGATTTGCAGTTACTCGTTTCAACTTTGATTCCACGCACTATTTAGAAAGAAAGAAATTAGAAAACCGCATGCTTGTGTTTGGTGTAATCATCAGTGGATGGATTGTTTGGATGAGTTATTGGCAATTCACGTCTCCCTTTGGGCAAGGACAGTAGTGTATTTACATCGTATTAACGGGAGTTGACGTCTTCGTGCTCCTCTGACTGGAAGGCTGCAGTACCATTATCTTGCTAAAGAGCCACTCGCCAGCCAGGAATTGTCAAACTTCAAATTATTTCACGTTTAACAAGCTCAAAGCCGGACTAGCTTCAACAGGCTAAAAAGCGGATACTACTGCTTTTGTGGGGCTCCATTCTACTGAATGTTAGTCACCCACATTTAGGCCTATTAATGGCAGCTGATCACTTAGAATCAACTGCTCTCACCCACAGAGCTCTCTAGACAGACTGTTTCGCCCTTGTTTGGGGCTCATCAGTTTCACGCCAGTTCTCACATTTAGAACGGTGGCTCCCTCCAGGCACAATCTGTGGACTACCATTGCTAACCCTAATGTGTCAATACATTAGGACCCAAACAATCTGTTCACTCTTGACGCCAGTGATTGGTGTGACGTGCATTTATTGACATTGCCACCTAAAGAAAACTCTCAGAAATGGATATCGCTTTTCACGAAAGCCACACTGCAAAGTGAACGATACAAAACAATGCTGTCTTGTAGGAAAACTACTCTTGTCACCAACTAACTAACCCAATGCCACTCTCGTCTCTTGTATATTGCCAACTGCTTTAAGTCTTATATACTGCTGTACTTCCAGAGTGTTGTAATAACTATTGTCATCTTCCATATTGGTGCAGATTTGCAATATTAATATTTTTGTGGATTTAAAGACTTTCTCAACTACATAATTGGAGCTATTTTTGTGTGCCGAAGTACTTTTTTGTAGAGCGACGTAGGTACTAACCGTTTGTTGGATGAGCGGAGAGCAGGAGAATGTGCTTATGACGGTGTCTTCATTACATCATGGAGGTAATATTAGTGCCGTAATTTATTTTACACTCACGAAGTTAAAGAAAATAAAAAAAAAATCATGATTTTTGTTTAATTTATTACATTTTGTGCGCAAGGGCATAATCGTGTCCTTGGAGAAATTGCGTACACTTGATAAACATTGTTGTAGAAGATTGATGTGATAATAAAAAAAAATAATTGTGATGATGGCAGCTTCAGACGTGTTTCCTCATCTTGTGTTGTTTTATTTATAGTTGATGTTATTTAAATATTTCCGCCTTTGTTCTTAATTGCTGCTGTTGCCACTACCAACTTGTAATAAATTTGGATTGAAGCAATCCAAGAGCTGTATATTTTTGCTTGGTTGAGTGTACCATAATACTTTATATAAAGTTTTATTTTGTTTGTTTTTGTCGAATTTGTGATCGCTGAGTAGTGATACGTCAATAAATTGTGTGGTTTGACTAAGTAGATGTGTTTCCTTGCCTGTGGAATTAAGAACACATTGGGTCGCTGTCTAAATGGCAACAGCATCACCACACAGATAACCAATACATAAGCACTGGAAAGACCATTCTAGCAATGCGCTTAACAAATTATTGAGTAAGGTGCTTACAAGACGTAAAGCAGTTCAGCCATTGAATGCAATTTTTGCCTGCTCAGGCGGAACTCCTTTGGGGTAACGTGGGTGAGCCCGCCCCTTTTCTAAAGTTACATGTAGAAAATTGGGTCTTTTAAAAAGTCGGAAAGCGGATGCATGCAGGTTTTTGTCTCTTGCCCAGTCACGTACGCTTAGCACGTAAAAAAACAAATCTCTCTTTAAGTTCCAAACCTCTTGCTGAAATCTCTATCAGTTGTTGGCGCTAACATCGGAGAAAGCATCACAAATATTTGTTTACACAGGTCCTAGGGCTGAACGTTTTATCTAAATAGAAACAAAACAGCCATCGTGGCAGCCAGGGAATGCAATGAAGACCAGTAGCTGAAAATCAAACCCAAGTCTTTCGAATGCGATGCCTACTGCTTTAACGATGCCACAACTTGTGGTTAAAACAGTCCACATCTAATAGGAAGACCCCCCCCCCAGGTTCAATTCATGGGTAGGGATGGGTCAGTTTAATTTTTTGACATTGGTTCCGGTCTCGGTTTTACATGCCCACAAAACCATGGTTTCGGTTTTTGCTACCCCTCCCCTCCACCAGATTTTTCTAGTTTTTTTTGTTTGTTTGTGTAACAGTTGTATTGCTAGCTTCCAACTCATTTTTCTGCTTTCCCTTTGTAGCCGCATCATTAACCATGGGCCTGGCCGGCTGTGGCATCATTTTCCTCTATTTATTTTTACGACTAAGAGCTTTGCCGATTTTTATATGTAGAAAATGATAATAATTTAAAGCAACAAATTAATCTTTGATTTTTCGAACACCGTACGAATAACCGACACAAAATATGTATATTCAGTAAAAACCGAAAATTAGGTTTCGGTTACCATCCCTGTTCCTGGGGACAGGACATGTGGCAGTTTTTCGTCTAGATAGCCACACACTCGTCTTCTGCAGTACCTGGATGGATGGGTGTTTGTTTAAATCTTCTCACGGCAGTTCCATTCTTTTCATTTCCAGAAGTCGTTTCCGGGTTAAATTCGAGACAAGGTAACTGACTCAACTTGACCTATATCACCAACACGTAAAAACAAAAGGGAGAAAAAAATTAATTTTTTTACCCATTGGGTTTTTGATTCTAACAATGCGACCATCCTACACTTCATGGCAAGAGATTATGACGCATAAGATTTAAACTGCAGAAACGTATGATTTGACCTGCCAAGCAGAGAGAGAGCATGCGCCACAAAGCTACAAGCGACTACTTTAAATTATAACATGGGTGTATAGGTTTGGTTATAATCACACAAAAAATGCGGTTAAACAAATGAATCTGCCGTTCCAGGTATTACATACTGGCGCTGTATCGCAGTTGCTTGTCAGGTTCACTCTCTGCCCTGCAGCTCGACAAACTATCAGTAATTGTTTCTATAGTTTAAATGTACGCATCTTAATCTCTTGTCGTTAAGTGAACTTCAGAATGGAAATGGCATTGAAATCGTACTATGTAAACTGTTGAAAAATTTAGAATGTACCACATTGAACGTACCGCTTCTTCTGTGCCTAATGGATGTAGAAGACACCAGGCCCGACAGAAGCAAATAAATAGTGGTGAGGCTTTAATATCTTTGGGGGGGGTAGGCAGGCTGACTCCAAAGCAATACCTAAACTAAACATTATTTGTTTACATTTTATTATTTTTTATTAAACATGTTGCACAGTACAGCTTGCTATCTCATCATTTCCTGTCTCCAGATAAAAGCTTCGCAAAACTTGCTGACCTATGGTCAGCATGCTGGACAAATATTTGTTACAAGTAAGAATAAAAAAGCAGCCGCCACTGCCTAAAATTTGTGAAAGTCGCCACTGCCCTTTGAATGTGGACGCGCCGATTTTTGCCAGCGCCGCCGCAGAAGAATGTTTTACTAGCGCACAACTCTTGTTTCAGCAACGTATTATCGCCCAGCACTGCCTGGAGTGGGCACGGTCGACTAACTGCTTAGGGGGAAAAGGTTGATTTGTCAGGCAGGGCAGCTTAACAACCCAGATAGTGCTTGATCAACTTGCTATTCACTTTGCACAGTGGGATGACAAGGGTCGGAACGGACGAATGATTATGAATGATCAGCATGCATTTACGCGGGTGTTTTTTTTTGCCGGAAATTTGTACGGCTGTGGCCGTACCGCTTCCGTCGGCCCTGGAAGACACCAAAGGGACTTATTCACCTTAATGAGCATCTTGGGTGCCTTACGTTCCCGAGATGCTATGTGCAAAATTGGGAAATGGTGACGCGTAGTACGCACTTCATGTTTGGGAGGGGGTTGGGGGAGTTGAATGCGGAATACTTCGTAGATTTTAGATATGCTCAGGGGGGATGTTAGCGCAAAAACTAAATCTCCCACAGGTAGATATGTCAAACCAAAAACAGTGGATTCTGAGAAAAGGGAGAAGTAATTCATGAGTGTGACGATTTGGGAGTGTCGTGTGGGGGAAAGCTGGCATGGAAGGGTGGCGGAGGGGGTAGTAGAGGCATCTTTCTAAAAGTTTGGGGGGGTTTGAAATGGATGACCACATAGCTTAATTGGGTAAGCGATGTATTCAATGGTCTGTATTATAAGTAATTTTTTTAATGTTACAATGTGGAGTAGGAGGGGGTTGGGGGAAGGTAATGGTATGTCAAAACCAACAAAAAAAGGCCATGCCAATTTAGTGATATAAAAAAAATTCACCTGTCTTGAGATGGGCTGTAAGCTAATGAAGTAAACATGAGCCAACACAATTTCAATTTTATACATTTCCATCAGGGGTGTGATGATTTTAATGCTGCATTGGTCAGTCCACTTATGCTGTGTGGTAGTGCACAGACTGCGATATTCAACTATCATCCACAGATGGTACACTACACAGCTTAGGTTGGATCAGCCCATTTGTGCTATGTGGCAAATCACAGACACTGAGCTATTCAACTGTCACCCAGAGATGGTTGACTAGACAGACAGCTTAGGTAGGTCTGCCCACTTATGCTATGTGGCACAGCACAGACACTGAGATACCCACAGATGGTTGACTACACAGCTTAGGGGAGTCACGTGAAAACAATAGTGAAAACAAATCTGACAGTTGTTGAATTGAAGTCCTTACTACTGCTACGGTTATCTTGCTGCATAGAGGGACAATTTTTTAAAGGAAATACCTAGGTTCTTTTACACCCCGAGTGCATTTCTGGGGCCGTTCTCTTCCTGAAGGCACAGTTAAGGTGGGCCAAGATCGAACTCGCGACCTTTGGCTTATGAGACAAAAATATCCTCATAAACTACAAAACTAGGCCTAACAACGTCAGGATTATTTTTTTGGAGTGGAGCGATGCCGAAAGCCAAGCGAAGCGCTGTTATGATCACACTCCAATGTAATCTTAGACCGCGCGTCATGCAAAAACCACAAGGACTATCTAAACTACACTTTGCATGCAGTAGCACGGGAGTCTGTACAAGATTTATCAAAAAAAAAAAAAACATCCAGTCTGTTATGGGGTTGAGAAACGATCAGGTAACAAAATGGACCAATAGCCAAGAGCCAAAATCCAAACAACGAGACAGCGAAGCCCAAAGCCCAACTTAAATGCATCCGATTGTTAAAAGATTGATTGTTGATGATGAAGAGGCGGAGAGTGGCCGTATACGTTACGTAGCTCTAAGTAGTCTAGTCTAGATCATATCAAAAACAAAAACTGGTAAAAGGGGCCACCAAGTTCCGAATGGTTCGGCCCTTCAAAGGAGTGACATCAACACACCAAAACATTTGCCAAGTTAATCGCACCGCTTAATAGTTCGAAGGTTAAATGAAAACCAGAACTTTGCTACTTTCAGTAGCAATGTTCAAGTTTTCATTTAACGTCCAAAGTATTATTCGGTGCAAATAAGTTGGCGAATGTTTTGGTGTGTTGATATCACTCCTTTGAAGGGCCGAATCATTTGGAACTTGGCGGCCCCTTTTACCAGTTTTGATTTTTGATATGATATCAGTCCTTTTTTTAAAATTGTGTATTAGACTCAACTCCACTACCGTGCATATGTGTAATAAGTGGCACATCAACAAGAAATTGGTTTTCAACAATTTGCTACTACATTTTGCCTGTAGGCCGAACTTTTCTCAGCTTGGTCACTATAGGTTTTTGGTTTGGTTTTAATTTTGTTGTAATTTGTTTTATTTCGTTAGTTATGGTGTGTTGATATCACTCCTTTGAAGGGCCGAACTACTCTCAACTTGGTGGCCTCTTCACCAGTTTTTGGCTGCTTTGTTTTTAAAGTTGGTTTATTTTTCGTGAATTGAACGTGAATACAATTTCTTTGGCAACGTTGTTTAGATTTATCGTGCTACACTAGTGTGTGTCTAGGCACGCACGTCAGTATACACGTTGTCATTGTCCGAACTTTGGCTGTCCAATGAGAGACAATGCTTACAGTACTGACAATGGTTGTAACAATATTTTCGTACTTACACACCCTCCCACGCCATCCCCGTTACGCCCCCCGGCTCCAAACCATAAAAGGTACGCAGTTCGTATCGTACTTCAGCCATTCGTCCAATTTCATAGCTGGAAGTCTTCCCGTTATCTCGGTATCGATGAATAATCACCCTACGAAAATTAACATGGGGATGGGCGGAGTAGAATTAGCTCCTAGCTAGCTACACATTTTCAACGTTATTGAGGGTCAGATTTTGCATTGAAAGCAGCTTAGCTGGCATTCCTACACGAGTTAATTTTTGTCAGGTGGGTCATTGCTCTTGATTTCAACACAATTTAAGCTTTTGTACCGCATTATTATTTATTCCCAAGTATCTGAAATGTGCCCAACTATGCTTCAAGATATAAGACACTGACGCTATGGCGCCGCGCTACAGGGGTTTACATCCTCAACAATTGAATTGATGTGATGTTTGTTGTGATGATTGTTGCCTAACTTGGCGCGACACACTAGCGTGTTTGTAGATTTAGTGACTAACTGGGCCAATGGCTCAGGGCCGCGGCCCGTATTGAATAAATTTTCCGGACAATGGCATGGTGAGAGTAATTTTGACTTTCGGTGATATGGCCGAGTGAAACGTCCAGGCATTTAGGTTGAGCACTGTGGATTTTGTCTTAGTTTAAGGTTAGAATAAGTTAGATAGTGTAGCAGCTAGGCGTTCGGCGTAGAGCCGTAGCCCGAATAAAACTTTATTATCCGGCCCCACTAGCAGACATGTGTCTGTTAACTGTAAGCAACTAGAAGCATATTTTGTAAGGCTTGGGCCGATCGATTCAGAATGCCATACGTAAGTCAACATATATATATATATATATATATATATATATATATATATATAATATAAAATTTGTTGCGACAGCAACGGGTCTGGCAAGGACCGGGGGGTCACTAACAGCCAGCCCTAGGAAAGGTGTACACAAACTGGCCTAGGAATGGTGATCAGAATAGGTTTGGGGACACGAATGCCTTACCACCTTGGTTAAACCTGCCAGGGACCCAAAGGTCCCCGATGGCATCGCCAAACGTGTGGGACATGGGAAGGGTGTGAAGATGGTTAAAAGGCCCAAACAGTACACCAAAAGAGTAAAAACATTTTGTTTAAAAATAGTAAAATATGCTAAGATGAATGTTTTAAAACTAATGCACCCATATAGCGGGATATGTCATCACTTGGTAAAAAAATAAAATAAAATAAAAAAGAAATACTTAAAATAACCAACCAGATAGAAAAGGGTGGGAGGACCACTATCACCACCCGTACTACTATGGAGGTGGCAGGGGACGCTTCAAGAAATTAAACAGTGGCTCGGAATTTAACATTAGGCGGAACATGTGAACTGATCTCGCGTTAACAGTCTCAACCCTTAGAGCATTCCATATTTCAACCACCCGCTCCGAGAAAAAGTTACGACGACAGTCGAGCCTAGCACCCTGTACTGTTAGCTTCCAGTTGTAACCCCGCGTGCGCTGAACCCACGGGGCCAAATCGAAGAAAGGAAGGTCCACCTCAAGTAAGTGGTTTAGAATCTTGTAAGTTAGAATCAAATCAAATTTAATTCTGCGCAATTCCAGCAACTCAAGGCCCAATCGTTCCAGGCGCTCCCCATATGTAACCTCCCTGAGTCCTGGGAGACCCTTGGTGAAACGCCGCTCTACCCTCTCAACCGCATCAATGTCGCGAGCCAAATAGGGTGACCGAACAGGGGTCGCATACTCAAGTAAAGGACGCACAAACACTTTAAAGGCCCAGACCAATGTTGCAATACTACCAGAAGTAAAGCATCTTTTAACGATGGCTGACCGACGAAATGCTGAGGCACAAATTTTCTGGCAATGGACAGATGATTTCAGGTCACTCGTAAACCATATTCCCAGGTCACATACAATCGCTGAGGATGGCATGAAATCGTTGCCAAGAGGATACTGAAAATCGAAATTCCTTTTACCAACGTTAAAAGTGTGGCATTTAGGAACGGAAAGCGGAAGTTGCCAACATTCTGACCAGGTTACAACCTCCTGTACCTGGTTAACCAACTCATGTGAATACGAGGATTTTTTTTATTTCTGTACCTACCTTGATGTCATCCGCAAATTTGAAACCAAAAATATTACTATTTTCAAAAGACAAGTCGTTGACATAAATTACGAAGAGTAGAGGGCCAAGCACAGAACCCTGAGGGACGCCATATGGCACGCTTGACCATGATGATAGGGAGCCCTCAATGAGCATCCTCTGCTGACGGTTATGGAGGAATGCAGCAAGCCATTTATTGAGCCTACCAGTAATACCACAGGTATCTATTTTTAGAAGAAGTTTACGATGGATGACAGATTCAAAGGATTTCTTGAAGTCAAAGTAAACAGTATCAGTAGGAAGTCCAATGTCCACGGCACTTGTCCAACGGTCAAGGACCAGTAACAGTTGGTGCATTGCAGACCTATTAGGGAGAAAACCAAACTGATCATGACGGATCACCGAATGTTTCCCCAAGAAACTGACTAATTTATCACGGATTATGGATTCCATGACTTTACATGCAATACAAGTTAAAGCAATCGGCCTATAATTCACTGGATCAGATGGGGAACCCTTCTTAAATACTGGAATTACATTTGCCTGGCTCCACGACTCAGGCATCCTACCCTGAGCAAAGGAGATTGAAAAGAGTTTAGAGAGAGGGTAGCAGATTTCTGATGAAATAGTTTTAAGGAGAAAACCCGATAGGCCACCTGGACCGCAGGATTTTGTAGGTTTAAGTTTATTCAGAGCTGCAATGACAGAATGCTGGTGGAAATATACTTCCGAACACTCTGCATCCAAATTTACAATCTGCTGTGGGGGAATTGATGGAGCACCATCGTCTATGATGAAATTTGAAGCGAAAGTTGCTCTTAGAACCTCCGCCTTCTCCTCACTGTTCACGACGAAGCCATCAGTCACTTTAAGTGGAGGGATGGCTCGGGAAGATGAATTTTTACGTCGATACAGTTTAAAAAGAGAGGCCAAGTTGCCTTCACGTAGCACAGCAGATTCTCTGGCACAATTCCAATGCTCTGTCGCCTGAGAATAAAGTTTACGAGCTACACTGTATGCCAGTAATGAGGAGCAGCATGGATTTAATTTATAGCTTCTCCAAAGTTTAAGTCACGTTGACGAAGTTTTAAGATATATCTAGAGGTGCCTGCTTGGCGCACCAAAGAGGAAAAGTGTCGTACCTGACGTTGTTCAATATGACCTCTTAACACCTGTTGAAAACAAGTCCAGGCCTGGTCGATACTGTGGTGAACATTAAAAATCAAACTATCCCAGTTGACAATGGAGAGAGAGGATTTAAGTTCAGTAAAGTTAATGGTGGATCTACACTTGGCCAGAGTACTAGATGGGTGGTTGGCTGTCCCTAAACATGGCAGGTTTAAACGAAAACCAACCACGCAGTGATCGCTATTTCCGAAATGAGCTCCTACGCACAGGTCATAAACCAAACTGTCATCGTGCGTAAAAACCAGATCCAGGATTTAATTTCCCCTGGTCGGGATGTTGAGCAGTTGTTTAAGTCCCAGAGGTGCAATCAAGTCAAGGAAATACTCGTGGTGACCACTTACGGCACTCAAAAGATCCCAATCAACAGTAGAGAGGTTGAAATCTCCCAGCGGGACATTGGAATGCCCCGGGTTAAATGCCTTATTAATGAACGTACACAGGTTAAATATATGAACGTCGACATAGCTGTTTGGTAAATAGCACAAGATGAAAGAAACCTTTTCACGGGGCATGGCGAGAACAATACACTCAACAGCGTCCGCCACCTCCACAATAGCCAAAGGTACATCAACGTGGTGGAGCACAAGTAGACCTCCACCCCTGCCGCCTCTATCTCGACGAATCACCGAATATGTGGAAGCGACATTTGCTTAGCGACATATTCCTTAGCGACATTTGCAATACCGGCAGAAATCGGGACCCGTAGGTAAGATCCAGATGAGATGGATCGCAATAATCAAATTGAAGATATTTTCACGTCTCGCCGACCGATTTTGAATACACTGTTTTGAAGATTTTTTCACCAGCTTTCCAATGGTCCAAACCGCAAGCACATGTCTAATTGTTTAGAAATTCCAAAGAATTTTTTTTAAAATTTGCCTGGGGTTTGATATCGGCCAGTTTCGTTTAATGATCGGCTCGGGTAGAAAAAAGCTGATCGACCCAACCTTAATATTTTGTCATGTTGAGGTTCAATCCCAATGCGACCGAAATTGAAATTGTGGAAAATCTAAGAGAAAGGTGCAGGGATAAAGAAAAACTAAAAGTTAAAGGATGAGTGTCCACCATTCACAGAGAGAAGATGCATCAATAACGTTTTCATGATTCTCTCCAGCTAAGTTGGTAATCTTTTTCTGGTTGAATGATATCACTACTTTCAAATAATCAGCCAAACAGCAAAGAAAGCGGAGCCCGCTTGTCGACAGTGGAAAGAAAGCGGAAAGAAAGCGGAAAGCGGAAAGAAAGCGGAGCCCGCTTGTCGACAGTGGAAGTGACGACGGCCCTAGCTTTTTTTTCCCCAACACATTTCTCAATTTCTCAGCATCTCTCTACTTCCAAAGGAGGACGGGCAAGCTTTAATGATTAGCAAGACATTTTGCACTGCTGTTGAACAAAGCGGCCCGCGAAGCTTCTCTGTAATGCTCCACGTTGCTACACTGGTGCGTGCTGCCATCTGCAGTTACTTTTTGAAGTTAACTCGCGGTTGACTCACCATTGGTATGTCGTAGGCCGACTGCATTATCCATTTATAAAGTGACGATTCCCCAGTGACGGCGCTAGGGGTAGGCCAGGGTGGGCTATGATTCCCCCCCCCCCACCCGACCCAAGACACAGATCATGACCAGAAAAAAAATTAAAAAATTGCAGGCTAAACAGACTTCAAACGAATAAACTGAGCTTTTATTATTTTTTATTTATTTATTTAAATTTATTTATTTATTTGGTTTGTGGCAACTTTGCAATAATTTATTTATGGGCGTATTTTGAAAAATAAAATTGGACCACATTGAAGCTTACGTTACATTTTAGTTCAATTAAATGGAATGCAAGACTAATGCGGCTGCCTTGAAAAAAAAAAGTCCCTGGCCCACTCTGTTTCCAGATGTGCCCTCTCCCCCCCCCCCCCTCCCCCTCCCCAATTCAATCCTGACGCCGTCACTGCGATTCCCACTAATGACGAACCGAAGAGTCCTCTCTTGAACGGATGAAAATATAAACGTGCATTTCTTGTAATAGTTGTTCGGGGAATTTGTTGAAAATTATTACTACCTACACAAATATAAGGCGAACCATAGTTTCGGCACGATTTCAACGCAGATGACTTAGAGCCAAGGAACGTAGTTCAGCCGTTGATGATTCAATTATTATTATTTCTTTTTAATTTTCGAGGCAGTGTTTGTTTGTTTGCGTATTATTATTATTTTTTTTATTGTGGAAACCGTAACACATTTCTAGGGACAATTTTTTTTTGTATATTTCAGTTTTTGCTAAAGAATTCACAAACTATTCACCTTACTGACGTCACGTTAGTAGCCTACCCGAGAATAATTCGAAAAAAAAAAACGCAGTGGCTCCTTCCACGTCCACCGTGGCTCTCTTCCTTTCACGTCTCGCGGCTGATTGGTCGCAAGCTTTTGGGGGCGGAGCTTGACGTGCGACCTGACTAAACACTTGTCCCGTCCAAACTACAAACGTTCCAGATTATAAAATTGAACAATAAATTGGACGTGAATGGTCTATATTCGTGTCCAAACAAATTACAAGCCTAAAAAAAAGTACTAAAAACAAGATAGAAAAAAAATCTAGGAGGAAACAATCTATAAATTGTTGGTAAAAACATGGACGTGAAGTCTACATTAAAATTGAGCCCAAACTGGACGTGAATGGTCTACATTCCTGTCCAAACAAATTATTAACAGTAAAAACATGGACGTGGGTCTAATATTTTCTCGTCTAAATTTAAATTTAGTATGAAACTGAACGTTAATTGTCTAGTTTCCTGTCCATCGAATTAATAACACTAAAAGCATGGACGTGATTCTAGTATTTTCCCGTCTAAATTTTAAACTGAATTTCCGTGAATCGATCGATAAAAGCCTACGAATCATATTTATTGGGGGGGGGGGGGG